>WOGO01009616.1:0-10138 GCA_015342085.1 Leptinotarsa defecta | reverse complement strand
CTTACTCAATTCAGATAGACAAGAATTACATCATCTGTTTTGAAATTGAAACTGAGAATCCATAGATACAACTACCACACCGAACTGTTATTTTGGCAAATTAAAACGGTTTTCAAAGCCACCAAGAAGATACAACAAAGTCTCAGGTTGGCTAAAGGCAAGAGAGACCCACTATCAGCAGCAGGGGTATATCGCATACCGTGCACTTGTGGGAAGGTATACATCGAAACCATCAAAAGATCCATGGGAACAAGGCTGAAGGAGCATGAAATAAACTTCAGAGTAGACCAAACGGTCAGCAGTAGCAGAACACGTACTCAGTGAAGGAAACCACAGGGTTCTGTTTGAAAACACGAAATTCTTTAACCCCAAGCAGGGATACCATAGCCGACTGGTGAGGAAGGCAGTAGTGATCCGCAAACACACGGATAATTTCAACAGATAGGAAGGAGCTGTAAACCTCAACCGAATATGGAATCCCGTTCAAAGAATAGCGTCCCCTTCAGAAGACCTTTGATTTTGACAGGCCTATACCAGTGATCTCTAGATGTAGATTTTTTTTAATTGAACTTAATCTCCTTTCAGCCCCATATACTTTTTCCAGCGACGTTCAATAAGTTCGATACCGTTTTTATAATAAGAACTGTCTTGCTCCTCAAAATAGTCATCAACTGCCGACATCACTTTTTCATCGATGAAAAATATTTTACCACTGAGCCTTTTTTTCAAGTTCAGGAACAGAAAATAATCTGAAGGGTCTAAATCTGGCGAATGGGGTGCATGGGGTATCAATTGAAACTTTAATTCGTTAATTTTCATCGCTGCGATAATGGATTTGTGGTGCATTGTGTTGCTGAAACAACCCTTTTTTCTTAGCCAAATGCGGCCATTTTTGCTTGATTTCTTTGCAATAAGTTCGCGTAATATCAGTTCAGCTTTTATATTGGTTTGACTGAGACCTTTCAAGTAGAAGTATTATTTCACATAACGATGACCAGTTTTCTCCATTTTCACAAATTCACAGAAAAAGTTCAGTATTAATGGCCGTCAAACAAATACTAAACAACGCAGCGTCTTCAAACTTGAAACATAAGCTTTATAGATTGTGAACTTTCTAATACAGTGTATTTTTCAACGACTACCGTTATCTCTAAGTCAGGCCGAGTACTTCTGGGACCACCTTGGTTAGACAGTTGATATCACGTTAAGAAGAGAATGACGTCACAAGATTACAAGTTACGGCGTTGCCAACATATACAGTATTTGGAACTTTCAAAGGTCCTCCATTCTCACGTTCTCTTTCAAAGTAGTCTATTAAAGAATCACACGATGAAAGGTAAGACCTCGTTAGTCCTTAGCTCACACAAGTTTCGTTCTGAAAAGGAAAGACTGACAGTTTTCGAGTTTTTTTCCATTCGGTAACATCTGAAATTTTACTATCAGTTGAGCAACTTACAAAATGAAATTTTTCTAGTTTTATTGCTATTGAATGCATTTCATTGGGAATTTTAACGTTGTTATGTCAGATATACAAAATAGCCAAAAATGACGTCATTCTCTTCTTAACGTGAATATTTTCATGGTCTAACAGAGTGTGGAAACGAGACCACAGACCATAATACTTACCATAGAACAGTATCTTCAGATTACTATCAACCCAACTGAAATTGGCAACATATTTATATTGGGAAGAAAAGTAGTAGCGATATCAAGACCAATACTGGTCACATTCTTGTCTAAATTAAGAAAAATTGAGAAAGTTAAAAATTGCAGAAAATCACGAGGCTCGAATATATTTGTGAACAAAGACTTGCAGAAAAAAGAACTTGAACTTCTCCTCATTATTCGAAGGTAAGCCAGACAACAGAACCATAAAGCTTCAATTCGTGGAAATAAATTGATAATTGATAATAAACTGTATATTCTAGATGAACTGCGAGCAAGAAACCACCTCACTGAAGAATTCGATGAATCTGCCGAGCAAGTAAAAAGTGACAGTGAACCAACTTCGCCATTATCAATGAGAGAGATAGATAAAAATCTGGAAAACCCAGAAAAAGAGTCTATTAAGGGAAACATAAGCAGGCAGAAATGGAAAAGTTAATCTAGATTCGCAATTTCCGAAATTCCACCAGTTTTGGAAAAACCGAAGCAGGTAAAGAAGGCATCGAAACCCATCAGCCAACAGTTACAAACTCCACTGAAGAAATCACCCGGGCAACAAATAGAAAAAATTCGGCAACGTGAAAAAGGAAAATAGCGTCTCTTGCAATCAGATCAATTGAAAAGCGAACTTATTGTTATTCGACTCCACGCTTCTTTAATTTTTTACCACCTGAAATAAGAACTATTAGTAACTATCATACTTTTAAGAAAAAATTGAGATATTAACTTACTCAATTCAGATAGACAAGAATTACATCATCTGTTTTGAAATTGAAACTGAGAATCCATAGATACAACTACCACACCGAACTGTTATTTTGGCCGTTTTTGTTTTGTTTCGTTAGTTGTATTGTATTGTTGTTGACGTTTTCTCCACAGACAGTCTACGACTTTGTGGAAAAACTAATTTATTTGCGTAAATCTATTATTGAGTGCTAGGGATTAATAAATAATTTATACTTTATAA
Organism: Leptinotarsa defecta; assembly: GCA_015342085.1. Taxonomy (NCBI): domain Eukaryota; kingdom Metazoa; phylum Arthropoda; class Insecta; order Coleoptera; family Chrysomelidae; genus Leptinotarsa; species Leptinotarsa defecta. The sequence goes on along the minus strand of WOGO01009616.1, from coordinate 7,506 downwards.
TATATACATCAATAATTGTCAAATCTTTCATATTTTAAATTGAGTTATTGTTTATTCTTGTATGTTTTACATATTTTGCGAATAAACTATATTCTATTCCATTCTATTCTATCCTATAAACACAATCACAATATCGCTTTATGAAAGTAAATTCGCTGGAATCTCATGTTGTCATCACCTGAAAACTCTCAAATACGATGCTCATACTTTTTTCAAAGAATTCAACAGTCATTATAAACGATATTTCATTCGTAAACAATTATTTCATCATGGAATAGAAGTGTTTGGTGTTGGCAGATTCGCGAGTTCCACCCTGGGTGGTTTTCAAGAACCGGATTACATTCAGTTCTTCCACCTAACGTGTTATCGATGTGGGTTTCTCGAAATTGATGCATTAAACATGATCTGTCTTCTCAACAACTCAGCCAATTCGGCGGACGCAATAAGAAACACTTTCCGCTAAGCTTTTGGGTGAATTTGCATCGATCGAAGATCACTAATGATATTTTTGCAGGTTAACGACATGGGATGTTCTTTCAAATTGAGTATGTTGCGGAATCCTTGGTCAGATGTGAGTCTGATTTTATAATCATTCAAATCTGGAGCCTACTATTCGAATTATTCAACATAACCGGAAAGTCTGGTGTCCTGGATGAAGTTGATCCTCATTTGGATTGGAAAAAAATAAGGGTAGGTGTACGAGTTATGAATTCTGAATGACATTCTGGGAACTACCTCTCAAATTCTTGAATGAACTTTGAAAATTGCACTGAACATTGATTCAGGAGATGAAATTTTCTTCATCTCCCGAAAATATACCTTAATTAATACATGGGCTGACAAGTCCCGGGTCTAAGAAAGAATACGCATTTTTTTGATGAATTTCACTAGTTCCGACTTCCATTGTCTAATATATAAAATGATTTGATATCCCTGAAACAACTAAAAAAGGAGAATTAAAAATGAATAGCTGAAAATAACAATTATATTGAGCAAAAATACCCTGAAATGAAGGAATAGTGAGATAAAATACAAGTAACAATAAAACGATTGAATAAAAAATAAAGTATAAAAAATTATAATCGGAGGAATCCGTCCAGTCATCATTGTAGATACTAACAATCGAAACGTCGTAAACGTCGTGGCTTGGAATGTCTTAATTTTTTATTTTCATTTTATTTCTATATAATTGTTTATACTTCATTTTTTATTTTTTGTATAATCTTTCTATTGTTACTTATATTTTATTTCACTATTCTTTCATTTCAGGTTATTTTTGCTAATTATAATTGTTATTTTCAGCATTTCATTTTTGATTCTCCTTCTTTAGTTGTTTCAGGGATTTCAAATCATTTTATATATTAGACAATGGAAGTCCGAGCTAGTGAAATTCATCATGAAACATTGTCAATCACCTTCAAACAAATTACCATATATATTTTCACTTTCAATGCAGGTTTCACGAAATTCAGACAAATTGAGATTTTTGTTCAAGCTTGCAAAGTATTTTACCACAAGTTGAAACAAATAAATCGTTTATGGAAAATCTATCAGGAAACAAATATGTACTTCATCCAATACCCTCTATAAATTCAAAGTTGGAAATATTTATCACTGCCAAATTCAACTCTATGTTTAATGGGAGATATATGATGTAGTGATTCACAAAGTAATTTCCTCCTAGATATTGAGATTTGAAGGTTATCGAATTTCTAAAGCAATATGTAAGGATAACCTTGTGTGTAAATAATTATTCCATCGATGTTCATTCCACTCGTAAAATCAGTATGTTCTATTACAATGAGTCATTGCACTACTAAACTGTGGGAATCTTTTGTTGAAACTGAAAAAAAAAGTCCGTTTCGTCAACGAGTGTAATAAAAAAGTCGTTAAATTGAAATGCAGCCAAAATGTACAACTGTTTTCCTACTGGCGTACCAAAAACATTCGATCAGATAGTCACTTTACAACATCTGTAATAAAGCTTCTGGATCTTTCAACGTGAGTTCCGATGAGAATCTAGAAACGTGCACAGGGTTAATTAGAACAAGCCAAATATGACCCATTTTCACATAATTACAAATTCAATCATCTGATATTATTGATCACATTAAGGCGGGAAATGATTTTGAGAGTTGAAATTAGTATTTCTGCTTATAAATCATAAATACAAGTAAAAATAAATAATAAGTTGATTGTGAAACTGACATACTCCTAATCGTATTGAGATGAGTACATTGAGAGGTTCTAACTTTGAAACAAATTAGATATGCATAATTGGAACCTCTAGCCCCTAAGTCTATCAAAAATCACTTTTCCCACACTCTCATCATCTCCAGATGATGCCAACTTGGTTAGCAAACCCCCCGTCGTGAATCGTATTTTATTCTGTTCTGGAAAACTTGTTTTTAATAGATTTTTTAGAGAGATATCACGTTATAAAGAGTACTTTTTTTAGTAATAGAGACGATTATTATCGTTATTAGTATTATCAACTTTATCTCTAGGTACTGTAAGCAGGATGGAGCAATAGTTTCGGGAAAACAGGCATGTAATAAAAATAGCTTTTCGTCAAAGTGCGCCTAATGAAGAGATCTTGTGTACTATTTACTATTAGGCGTTCCAAACAACCCTATTAGGTCTACCAGGGAGGTAGCTACTGAACTGGAGATTTGCCAGTCTTCGGAGAAAGAATGTTCCGAACGATCCATAACCTCACGAGTTTCTGGTACAAAAAAGTACTTTTATTCTCTTTAAATTGTTGGTAAATTTTTCTTTCCCTTTGGCCAATATAAAGTTTTTGGCACAAGTCCACTTATACAGGGCTTTTCATGCATTTTTTGAAGACCCTGTATGAAGCAAATGAAAATATGACTCGGAGTGAAGATCCTCACAGTATCACTCCACTCCATTTCAAATGTGATCGTTTTAGTGCAAGAGAGTTTAAGCTTATCAGCATTTATAAAAGTTCATGTTTGGTAAAAAAAATATCGAAATTAATTTATATCTTCTAAATAGTAATAGATAGGTATAGGGAAATAGTATATGAATTTGTTGACAAAGTGATAATAAATCATAATATGATATTATATACGGGGTGTTCCATTTGAAAAATCAAAGAAGCCGCTACTTTATAGTCGAAGCAACAACGCCGCTTCGTCTAAAATATTTTAGACGTGTAGGTCATATTGACTTATTCATACTGTGGAATTTTCAGGTTGATCCGTTGAATAGTTTGTCAGAAACGGCTAATTAACGCTAGTCATGAAAAGCCCTGTATAACAAAAAGCCACTAGGTGAGATGTGAGATGGTAGTAAATCCTGAATAGTCTACTTATTCCGTCGCGAATATTTGTGAGGTGTCTCCTTCTTCTGTGTGGAGACTTTTGAAGAAGAATAGGTATCATCCATACAATATTAAAATGGTACACCAATTAACTAAAGATGACCCTGATCGAAGAACAGGATTCTGCGAAATCATGACGGAAACCATTGCTAGGCATCCTACCTAACTCCACAATATTTGTTTCAGTGACGAATGTACATTTTTTCAAATGGCAATATTCACAGACAAAATTGCCGTTATAAGAGTAGGTAACACCAACTCTCACGTTTTCCAGGAAACACATATACAGAAAAAAATAACGTTTGGGTAGGAATATTGGGAAACCATATTGTAGGTTCATCACTGGTTTAACAAGGTAACTGAATTTGAATATGCTGGAAACTACTGTTGACCCTCTCATCACGGAAATCGTCGAAGCGAATCCCAATGAATTCGATATGGATATTGTATTCCAACAAGATGGAGCACCACCACATTACCCCAGACAAGTAAGAAACTATTTGGATACTACTTTTCCCGGTCGTTGAATTGGCCGTCGAGGTCCTGCAGAATGGCCAGCCCCTCGCCAGATTTGACACCTTTGGACTTTTTTCTATTGGGTTATTTGAAGCAAAAGGTATACGAAACTGAACCTGCTTCAATATTAGATATGCGGTAGAGAATAATAAATATTTGTAGAGATATTGACGTTACTGTGTTCTAAAATGTTTCTTGTATTATCATTTTTTCCAATCCGGTAGCAGAGGTTTATATCCTTTTCTTCTAGACTGGTGGCCATCTTGGAACAAAAGAAAGTAATAATGTGTTGACGAGTATTTTCTTGTTCCATATTGTCAAATTTATTACGAAACATTTCATTTTCACCAGTAACTTTCTTCAGCGAACCTTCTAGTATTTTCACTTGTGTGCCATTATCTTGTTAAGTTTAAAATAAACCCTTCACACAGATTTCTAAATAATGCATACAAGTTTATTTCAGACACAAACTAGAAGAAAATGCCTTCTCGAAACAACCATTTTAACATAAACATTCAATTCATGAAAGCAAAAAAACTTTCGAAACAACTACAATCGTATGAACACTGAATTACGCCAAAATAATTTTTTTCCATTCAGTTTGTTTTTCAAATGATTTTCAGGTAATTCAACTCTCATATGAAACTTTGTAGTTTCGAAAGCATTTATTCTTTCGTTTAATTCAATGTTCATGTGAAAGTAATGATATCGAAAGGACTCTTCTCACATTTTATTGAATGAAGATGAAAAACTAGAAAACCAAAAAGATTTTTCACAAAAATTAATACATCCTAAAAATATTCGCCTCAAAAAATGGTACAAGATATGTCAGAGGCGTACTTTTATTGATCAATAATGTAGGTTAAACTGTGTCCCGAGCCGCCACTGGATTCAATAATTTCTATTTAATAAGCGCTAAGTGAACCTTTTCTCACTCAAAATAACGTTGGCAAATATCACTGAGAAATTATCAAATATGAATATCAAAAATGATATCAAACTAGTATCATTTGAAGTAAAATACATGTTTCCTAACATTCCAACAGAAAAATGTCTTCCCCTCGTGAAATATATCAGATAAGAGTCATACAAATCCATATATAACTACCGAATTTTCCAATTTCATTGATAAATGTCTGAAACAAAATTTCTTCAAATATAATAATAATTTTTACCTGCAAAACTCAGGTCTCTCTATAGGCTCACCATTGAGTCCCATTCTGGCAGACATTTTCATGGACAAACTAGAAAATATTCTCATCCTCAATAACCCCCTTTCCCAGAAACATATTGTGTTCTAGTTCAGATATGTTGATGACGTACTGGTTGGTTTTGATGGTTCGAACAGACAAATTAATCAATTTTTAAACTTTCTCTAGTCGGCATAACAAAATTAAGTTCACAGTAGAAATCGAACAAAACAAGGAGCTTAACTTCTTAGATTTGAATATTTTAAGAGTCAATAACGGGTTTCAATTCAATATCCACCGGAAAAACACGTTTATAGACTGCGTTTAGGTCGATGGTACACAGAGCTATCACAATCTCTTTATCTAAAAAGAATTTCCAAAATGAACTAAAAATAACTAAGCAAATTGCAGTAAACAATTAGATGATAAAAAAGATAATATCAGGTAAAACTCACAAAACACTCATGAGTAAATTATACTCAAACTGCCGAAAACACAATATAGTCAAGAATAGTAGTATCAACTACGCAGGTAAACTTTCAGAAAATATTCAAAATTATTTCTCTTGATACAAAATATCAACAGTTTTGATAAGTAATGATAATTTAGGTAGAACCCTGTTTAATGCAAAACCCAAACGAGATAGAATGAAAAAATCAGGTATATATAGAATAGAGCGTGGCGAATACTCTCCAGGATATACAGGGCAAACCGGTAAAAATGTTGACATAAGGCTGCGTGAACACGTCTGATTGGACAAAAAATCTACAATGTACGAATATCTTTAAGAATCAAAACACAAGATAAATAAAGATAACCCCAAAATTCTACACATATGTAATAAACGGAAGAAAATGAATTCGTTGGAAGCCATCAAATCAATTGAAAACCAGAAATATATACCTCTTAATGAGCAACTCGATTTATGTAGGTATCCTTTTTTGAATTTATGTTTAAAAACCCCTAGAATTTTCGGTGCTGAATTTTAAAGTTGGCATCCTGGTTCGCCCAATTACCAATACCTGGTCCTTAAATCTTACCTGAAAACTCCTGATATAACCGAGTTTTCAAACTCAACATCTCTGTTTTTTACTTGATAATGTGGTCAAACCCAAAACTAAGTCCTAGGACAGTTTGGAATGACGGGTTGCAATATAGGAAAAAGTCCAATGGAAGGCTCAACACCAATGACGCTGAAGAATGTTTTATGTACTCAATGGTGAATACCAGACCTGATTTGAGATGAGCAGATTTCTGTCCAAACCTACAGAATATTATTGAAATCTTCTTAAAACGATCTTTTCTTTTTTGAAAGGAACTTAAAGCTACACGTTGATTTTCTTTGGAATCTCTCACAGTCATATATTGAGAAGATTTTGTGATTCAGATTTTGCAAATGATGTGAGCGGCCGGTTATCAACTGTCAGTAGGCAAATTATTGGTTTATTTCTCACCACCTTGCCGAATTATCACTATTATCACCTCGGATGGAAATTGAGATGAAGTTCGTCTAGTTTTATGAGGCATTAGATAGTATCGTCCTGCCTTCCATATATTGGTAGTTCAAGAGAATTATTATTTTCATTCACTAGAGTAAGGTTGTCTGGAATAGTTTCACAGTTTACGATGAGTTTGTTTTACCGTTGCCATAAAATTCAAAATTAATCCTGTTTATCGTGGAAAACGGCGATTTTGCTCTCATTATTTCGAAAATGGTTTGCGGCGTACAACGAAATGAATTCATTTGCGAAGGCACAGAAGTAATAATTTTTCTCATTACTTGTTCACGTTATTCGGAAAATTAATTTGCAAACCCATTCGTAATCTCCTTTGAAAATATCTAACCCGGTACGAGATAATCATTCATTTTTATTCATTCGCATAATGTACCGGAGGTAGCGAGATATTTCGCTAAATGAAAGATTGATTATTTTCCAGACCCCAAATATATAACAATAATTGACAGGGTTATATTTTTAGATCATGCAAATAAGTAACTTCCAAACATGAATTGAAAGAAAAAGCCCCCCTGAAATAGCTATATGAACACTGAATTATACAAAAAACACTTTTCTTTACTCAGTGTTTTTGTTTTGTATAATTCAGTGTTATAATAATAATAATAATAATAATAATAATAATAATAATAATAACGTTCATTGTGCAAAAACAAGTTTTATACACAAAAGGAAAAGGGTTAGCCAGAGGCTATCTTCCACCCGTCCCATAAGAGAAAAAAAATATAAGCATACAGTAAGACTATATGTAACAGTTACAATAGACACAAAAATAATATAAAAAAACTATTATGGAGATAATATAAAAGATTACAATCATTTTTGAACATCTAAGAAATGAATTTTCAAAGTTTTTTTGAATTGATATATAGACAAATGAATATACGGTAATAAATTATTTAGATACTTCGGTCCAAAGTAAGAAAAACATTCCTCA
>WOGO01009615.1:0-10138 GCA_015342085.1 Leptinotarsa defecta | reverse complement strand
CTCCCTAAGGTCTCAATCTGTCTACTCTTTAGATTGAACTGTTAAATCTAAGAAGTAGGCAGATCTTACGCAAGGGTTGACGATGATATGAATTGAAGGAAAGTAGAGTTCTTGTCTTATACAGAAAAAAATTCTTGCAAAGTGTAATGACAATTAGATATAATAAAACGACATTTTACATTATGACCTACGGGAAAACAAACTTATAGCAAGCACCAAACGTGATGGCGAGCGATCGACAGGTACAAACTCTGACAACCAAATCACTCTTGGATTAGTTTTGATTAGGGTAGCAAATCGAACATGACTTCTTTGTAATTTCATTTCATATTCTATTTAGTATTATAGGTAGTAGTGCAGTTCATTAAAATGTTATATAATGATACGCTCTTATTGACTGGTTTCTTGTTAGGTGACAAGATTTTTTCAGAAACAACACAAATTATTCAGACAATGCCAAACGCCAACAGCATTGGATGACAAGTAGTGATACGCCTCTGTATAGAGAATTTGAATGTCTTGCAAGAGGTGTAGTGGGGGTTAAATTGAAAATGAGTTTATGCGCATGAGGGCGGGCTCGTCATCACGTTTGGCGCTTATAGTGAATTATTCAACAAACATGATTTCAATTGTTTCAATATTAAAAATAAATTTTCTGAGACAGGTTTTTCAAATAAATATAGTCCAACATAAATCGCATCTTCCTCACACCCAACACTTTCAGAACGCTGCAGTGCTTGTGTTTCACCATGGGAAAAGTTGTCTAGACTTATTTTGAAAAATTATATGAGTAAACGAACAATAATTGCAACAACTCGTCCTATGTCAACTAGATGTCACCCAGTCAAAATTGTTCCTTGGAATCTTGTGGTTGTTACATAGTGTATACGACAAAACGAATAACATTTGTCACATCGGAAATTTTACAAGAAATTCAATATAAGTCAAAAAGTTGATAAACTCAGTGATGTTGCAGTTCTTGTTGAGCAGTTTGCCAGTGGAATTGGAAAGGTCATATTCCTTTTGTTGATTGCTGTACGTTGAGCACGTTGGCAAGCTATGACTGACTGTGAGGATACCCTTTCACATACTTCATCTTTTTTGAGGAGTTAACTGTGCGTCATGAGGATATGTTTTATATGTAATTTTGGTACGAATACTTATTGTTCCTCTATGGAGGGTTGGTTTCTCGACGAAAAAAACATTTTTATGCAAGTCTCAGATTTTTTTCAACCAGTTTGTATGTGGAATCATTCCATAGAGTTCATTATCTTATCTTCTTGTGAATGCTTGTTTCACGGTCTGCTTGAAGACACCCTGGAGATTAGGCGTAATTATTAATCATTTATTGAACTCTTGTTGAGTAGTCAACTTCTTCGTTACCTATTATGACGATACGATTTCAAAGGATCGGTATGATATATTTGAGATAAGGCTAATAGTGGATTAAAAAAATCCAAAGTGATTAATGTATGAATTTTTGAAAACTTATGAACTCCAATATCTATCACGGTTTCTCGTTATTACCAAATAACTTTCTGCAAAAAAAATTTATTATCAAATCGTAGACTTGAATTTAGTTCTGACTAGAAATTTTAAATATAACTGGAAAGTATTTTGAAAATGAAAAAATACTTCATGAATGCAGAGGTTCGACATATAAGTACCTAAATTAATATCAATCAATAAATAATACCATGAAAGTTGTTTCGAAATTGTCTGGGTTATTGCATTTGCCCGCAACCAAATGCTTGGAATCTCACGAACATGAGATTTAACAGCAAACTATTGGCAACATGGATACCGGATATAGGCCACTTGACTGGACACGATAAAACAGATTGCCTAATCAATTCCTTGTGTCCAGACCCGTCTCTGATCAATCTAAATTAATCCCCACTTCCCGACTTGCCTTTAAACGTTCGCTGTTAAAAAGATTCTCTTTCCCCAGCTTTTACATTTGGCTTTTGGCTTACATAGGCGTAGGTGACATTAAATGAGAACATCAGCATTGATTCCACCACTTTCATTGTATGTGGTACAACTCGAATAAATGTTTTATCATTTTTTCCACTTAGAAATCATATTATAAATAATGAATATCTTGCGAACTAGAAATTTGAGTTGACAAAGAATTTTATAACAACATTCAATAATTTGAATATCAATAAATGTTAATAATATTATGTCTCTGGATGGGATGACCAGTATATGACTCAAACAAAACTGGAAATAACAATTGACTTGATATCTAACAACTATTTTCGGCCCATGATATTAGTTTCCTCGCATTTATTCTTGACCGCGAGGCTATTGAAATATTAGTACATCTTCGCTACGAGAAGATTTGTGCGAATTTCAACTTCCTAATACCAGGAAAATTACACTGTCCTTAAGAGTTGATAATATCGGCCACTTCGTTGCGACAAGTCAACTATTGCGACAAGTCAACTATCGAGATATTTACATAGCTGTTTTTCATTGAACCAATTTTAATCAATTTATTTTTATCACCTTCACTCTTGTACTTCTGGTGCACTGTTTGAAACATTTGGTGTAGTAATGAATATTAGTGGAGTGGGATAAAACTCCAGTAATATTCACCTTCACTCTCTTCATAACAGAATGAACTTCATCCCAACTGATACTTTTTAACATACAGAATATGCCTAGGTAGCTCACCTACTTATTTCTGTGCATGGCTACCTGGCAAGCAGATGTGGACAGGTAACTACACCGATCTGTTAATAAATCGAAATTGATATCATAAGTGAGATAATTCAATTACAAAACCAATCGTATGGGCTTGCCTGCAAAAAATCGTACATGAAATATCATTGCCAAGATATAAAGTTTCAGAATTGGAACTATTTGATTGGTGCGAGTCAGAATTGCGTTCTAGAGTGACTGGAAATGATTCATTTCAATATGATTCGAAAATTGATTATTGTGCGGACAATCTGTAATGATTGAGAAAATTACAATGAATATTACCAGAAGTTGAAATATAGCGGTGAATTTACTGGATTCTATTGCGCTGGTATAGAAGTATTAATTGCCACAATTGCTCCTACTACCTGATCCATTACGCTCATTAGTTTATGGAATGGAAAATGATCCTCAACACTTTTCGACTAATATTTTGTTCAATAAATTATTTAACAAAATCTTAAAGAGTTGCACATACAATGTTCACGTATTTTTTCGTAGATAATGTTTCAGCGACTTTTTTGTTTTATGTCAAATTGTAGTTTTGAACATTAACACATTATATTAAATTCTGAGGCGGTACGCAGTTCGTTGGGCCAGCTAGTTTTGAATATAGTTCAATGTTTTGTGGAACGTCAGTCATGAAAAAATCCAGGTTCTCTCAATATATGCACAATTTTATGACATCTAGAGTTTAAAAATAGAATATGTTTTTCCATTAACCAACTGTCGCACCCCTTCCAACGAAAACTATCAGAAGCCGAAACTGGTGCGGACTAAGGACTAAGGAGGACTTACCTTTCAATGTGTGAATCATAGCACGGGTTGGACGATAGCAAGTGGAAATAGAACGTTCAGCCAGCGGCATGAACCACTGACTAACACGACGGTCGATTGGGTGAGTGAACAAAGCACCCACTTCGAACCAACCGACTACCGACCGGTCTGTTTCAGCAATCATTCAGAATCGGTTAAGGTACGTTCACTTATTTTCTTCAGTAAAATATATTTTTTTGTATTAGTTCGTTATCGGCTTGACTGTTTTATGATTACTCAAAGATTAGTTTTCGTTTTTCCTTCGGATTCATCTAATATTCAGAAATATTACCCAGTATAAATTCTGTGGTGATAGTAGTTCTTTCGATCATTATACGCTAATATCAAATCCAATTTATCAGAGCATTATCCAATTATCAACAATGTTCATAGTCTTCAGAGAATCGCATGCCTGCTTCTATAAAAGCAGAGCTCTCCGCTTATGCTTTTACCAAGTATATAGAAGCTACGGGGATAAAGGAACGTCCCGTCAATAAGAAAAGCTCATCATCATACTTTAAAAGTCGATTTCTGTTCTCGAGCTCAAGACTCAAACAAGCTAATTAAGTCTCCCAAAGAAACTAACTTGCTTGACTTATGAAGAATATATACGTAATTTAATTTATTTAATGGCAGAATTCGAAATAATAAGACGAGGAAAAACTTTATTTTCATCTCATAATTGGATTTTCCGAGAAAATCACTACAGCAAGTCGAAATGAAGCTTAGGAAATCTACGTTGCAATTTCCGCAAACTCAAATTAAATGTAAACCAGACCCTGATCCGTCTTTTCAGCATGTTTCTAATTTTTGGGATACGAAAAGGAAATCTTCAAATGGAAGTAAACCAAAGTTAAGCACCAAAATAAGCACTTCTGCCAAACACTGGAACTGCAACACTTTTCTTGATGTGTGTTTCAACCATCTAGTTGGGGTCTTCAAGAGATGAAGTGTTGCCAGCTTGTACTTCTTCAGGACTCATTCATAATATCAAGAAATGGTTTATGGGTAATATCTATTATACAAGTTTCTTTTACTTTTGTCTCACCTTTCCCGTTCATTTGAAGCGTCATCAGGTTACAATCAGGTAATATGGAAAATATGTTCCCATGATAATTTAAAGTTTTTCAAATTGTTTTGGACTCTCTTAAGCCCATCTTTTTCACTTTCTCGATCTTCATCTCTGCAACCTGGTGTAGGGAGTAATTGTGATCTATAAAATTTATAGATCATTATTGTCCCCTCTATTGATTTTTTACCGGGACAAGATATCAAGGTCGAAAAAAGTTTGCGTAAAAGGGTATAATTTTTAGCAATTATTGATAAGAAAGTCTTGCTTGAAGGTGGTTGACAATGTTTCATGGTGAACTCCATTAGTTTGGACTTCTACTGTCTACTTATGATGCACTGTTTGGAACTTTTGGTGTAGTAATGAATATTACTGGAGTTTTTTCCCAACACCAAATCGTTATTTTTAACACCTCGACACGTTTTTTGATCACCAAGTGATCGTCTTCAAAGAGGAAGATTGAAACTAGAAACTGATGCGAGGTAACCCTATTTATGCTTTAAAGGTAACCCATACAGGTAAACCATCCAGGCATACCAACCTAAATTAATTTTACAATTTTGCCTTATTATTTTACAATATATGTTTATATGAAACAATTTTCAGCTATAAAAATTTCACAATATTGCCTATCCAAATTTATTTTTGGTATAGGTCCGATGACGGACCTATACCAAAGAGCATACTATATAGCTTGTTAAAATAAAATAAAATAATGTTGTTGGGTTTACTGACTACTACATAAGGACACATTGCAAAAATAAATATTTGGATAGGCAATATTGTGAAATTATTTTTTATATAGCTGAAAATGGTTTTATATAAACATATATTGTGAAATAATACATAGGGCAAAATTGTAAAATTAATTTGGGTTGGTATACCTGTATGGTTGGTACGCCTGGATGGTTTACCTGAATGGGTTACCTATATAGCATAAATAGGGTTAGCTCGCATCAGTTTCTAGTTTTAATCTTCCTCTTTGAAGATGATCACTTGGTGTTCGAAACACTTGTCGAGGTGTTAAAAATAACGATTTGGTGTTGGTGAAAAACTTCAGTAATATTCTTCTACTGTCTGATATAATCTAAAATGATTTGAAATCCCTGAAAGAAACAATACAGTTGAAAAAAATAATAGCAGCAATTATATTGAGCAAAATCACTCTAAAATGAAATTACACCAAAATAAAATACTAATGTAATAAAACTTCCAAATTACAAATCATGAAATTATAAAACAGCAGTAAAAATTAATTGGCGCTCCGGGGCGACTTCATTGATTCCAGTGGCGAATTTGCTTTTTCAGGGGAAAACCCGGAAAAACCTGCAGCACTATATCAACTGAAGATCTTGATCTACCAATTTCCTCTCTCTCATAAAACAAAATTCAGGGTGTCTCCAGAGGCTCCAATAAAATAATCACATCGCCAAAACACTTGTGACACGACTATCGTCAAACTCAAACCTGTCCGTTTCGTCTTTGACCCGGGGCGTAATAATGACCAAATTCAACGCCAGGACCACAGTGAACAATGACTGCATGAATATTTTAATAGTGGTCTTCTAGATTGAAGTGTTCATCTATTTCAAACCTTCGTAAGAGTTTGGTGCTTCCGTCAGAGGTTGTCATGTTCATGTCATGTGTTATTATTAGATTGACTGGTACCTTAGCTATATTTGTTTTCTTATAATAGTCAGTTAATTTGGCGCATGTTTGGCAATATAATCGATCATCACCTGTTGAGAGTTCCATTTCCATCGGTTACGAATCTGAAGCTTCATGAACAGGTGTTTGAGTTTGGTGAATAAGTAGGAAACATTCTCGTTCTCGTTTATCTTCAAAACCTCGTTCTTGAAATTCTTCGTCATAAACAATACTTGTAGAATGCTATTCATGCAGCAAGTATTTCCTAAATTATCTTATTCGAAACTGATTCTTAAGGAAGAACATGTTTTACATAATCTGCATAAGAACCGTTTCTCAAGCTGTGATTGATCCTTCCAAGTGATGAAGGGTTTCGTAGAGGGATTGAAGCTTCATGAAGCTCTTCCACTGAAAGGAAACCAAAACCACACGGACTGCAACTCATATTTGGAGGGCAAGAATGACCTAAGTCCATTGCTCGCATGAAAAAGAAGAAGGTGGATCAATCACTCGGGAATTAACCTTGATAGGAGACTGATGAATATCCACATATCTCGGCTTGTTTCGAGGAGATTTTAGTTCCGTTCTGAAATTAGGGCAATGCATGATCTCATCAAAATTATGTGAAGGAGGAATAGTTCCAAGGACCGCTGAATAGCGATACTAATTCTTTCTATCAAAAAACAGGTAGAACGGTGATCTTTCATTGCTTGGCCTATTCTCCGTTCGAGTTCATGAACAAATAACAGATACTGAGGCAGAAAATGCTGCGGTTCCAGCAGACTTCGAACTTCCGGCTAGATGGGAAGCCACGATCGTGTCAACGCAATTGAAGCCCTATACCACAGGTTTACCGTATTTTCATGGTATGAGAGACGTATCATCTGGTCGTTTTCCATCATCTCGACTGGTACCTAAGGTTCAGTTGGAAACACCTTACCCATTGCCTCTCATGTAGATCTACGACTTTGTAGGTACGTGTGGCCGATACCCAACGGAAAAACAACTAACCCAGTTGATGCCGCACACAGAGTTGAAGTAAAACCATCAGGCACCTGTGCCACGTCTTCGATCTGGAAGATTCGTTGCAAGTTATTTCCCACTATGAAAAGCAGAAATTAATTTCATTTGCTCGACCCGATAGACCGGTTTCGGGACACTTGCCCCATCATCAGTACCGGGCATAGTCTCTTCAGAACGTTGTGAACCGTCTGGGTATCACGGCTAAACAAATATATTTCCACCTGGTCATGAACTCTTTCTGCAGTTGATTGTCCACTGCGTCACTGCAGGTGGCTATATAATATTTGCATTATATTCATCTTGTAGATATTCTTGATAAAGGAAAAAATAAATTTACGAAAGCTTGAATAGCAGAAAATAGTATTTCAATAGCCCGCAGAGGCTGAAATACCCCAATTCAAAAATAACCTATTGTCGAATGAAGTTGATCTTTCTATATATACAGGGTGTAACGTTAAAATATTCAAGGACGTATTCCTGAGACAATTAAAAAAAAAAGTCTATACGAACTTGTGTCCGAAAATGCTTCGTTTCGGAGATACGGGGTGTTGAAATTGAATTTTTTGTTTGTTGTTGTTAAAAATAATGCTTGCAAAAAATAAGTTATTTGCACGAAATTCGGTATCCGGGTTTTTTTGACGTGGGAAATCATAATTTCGTATTATTTTCATGTAACATCTAAAGGGCGCTAGGTACGCTGTCACTATTTATTTCAAATTGCCCTAACGTTTTTGACAGTAAACTATTGGTACTTTTCATGAGAAAAACTAATTCCCACACCTTTTCCAAGTAAAAAAGGTACACCTCGTCAACAACGCTGGAGGTGATCGTTTTCGAGATATTTACAATTTTCTATATCGATGTATATTACTTAGCTTCTAGGGCTCCTAGGGTGAAGTTGCTGAGAACATTACAAAAACTAAGTATGTGGTGGATCTCGTCAAGATAAACACATTTTTCCTATAAAATGTTTAACGAAGAATGATTCGTTTTCGAAATACGGATTGTTGAAATTTTTTAAAACATGGTAGGTTTTTGTCATAAGTTTTTTGTAATTTCAGTTATTTTCATCAAACTTTATACGCAGTATACCCGTACAGACTTCTTCTAAACCGAACATTATCGAACTGCTTATTCAATTCAGATTAAAAAAATTGTCAGGTTTAATTATTCAATTAGAAAGTGCTATATTTCGGAGTTTGTAAAAAAAATTCGGAGAAGTACTATGTTTTTTATTAGGAAAATAAACATATAAAAATTTAACGAAACAACTATTACAAAAACTATTCAAAGTGACGACCCCCAACAGTAATACAAGCTTCAGCTCTCCTCATCAAAGAATTCCGCAATCGTCGAAAAATTCCCGGAGTGTTTCTTATCGTTTCGCAGCAAGCTATGGTGCGATCCCTCAACATTTCCTCGTTTACAATGGGGCTTGCATAAACTAGTGATTTCAGGTGTCCCCAAAAGAAAAAACTCGACAGGATTGAGGTCCGGTTACCTCGCGGGCCTATGCTCAGTGCCTTCTCTTCCTATCCATCGTTGTGGATATGCTACGCCTAAAAAATTTCTTGCTATCACACTAAAATGAGCAGGAGCTTCATAGTGTATAAACCAAGAGTGATTTCGGAGACCAATGGGAACATCTTCCATAAGTTGGGGAAGGTCGTGTTCCAAAAAATGTAGGTGAGCATCTCCATTCGAAAGTAAGGGGAAAAAATAGGGCCCAATTATGCCTACCCATACATTAAAACATAATCTGTCTTGGAAATGAGTATGCGTTATCGCATGTGGGTTATCTTCCGCCCATATGTGGTTGTTATGGCAGTTCATGATACCATTTCTTGAAAAATTAGCCTCATCTGTGAAGAGGATTTTCGATAAAATTTGCGGATGTTCTTCGATTTTTTTTTGAAGCCATTGAGCAAATTTGATACGTGGTTGGAAATCACGTAGCGTAAGTGCCTGGATACGCTGAATATGATAAGGATATAATTGCTGTTCCTTTAAAATTCTGTGAATTGTCATGTGACTCACATTTAAAATTTGACTAATTTTTCTTGTACTTGTCTCTGGATGTTCTCTAATTTCTTCGAGAACCGCCTCCTCTAATTCTACAGTTCTTGTAGTCCGTGGCCGTCCTACTGGAGAATTTGTTCCAAAGCTTCCGGATTCCGGAGCTTCCAAGTCGCTGGAAAAGATTCGCAAATGTCGCTGCACAAGGAGTCACGCGTCGGGGATACCTTTCCTGATAGATGCCTCTGGTACTAAAAAATCACTTCATAAACTCCGAACTGTGAATTTGTCAGTTAATAGTTGAAAATATGACAGCAAACTTCTATTTTTATAAACAAACTTTCATAGCCTACTCGACTTAATTAACTTAATTTGCAAGCGGAGAGTGACAAAAATTATTGAAATCAAATTTGGCTATAAAGTAATATGCATCTATATAGAAAATTGTAAATATTTCGAAAACGATCAATTCCAGCGTTGTTGAGGAAGTGTACCTTTTTTACTTGGAAAAGGTGTGGGAATTAGGGTTTTTCATGAAAAGTACCAAAAGTTTACTGTCGAAAAAGTTATGGGCATTTGAAGTAAATAATGACAGCGTACGCAGCGGCCTCTAGATGTTACATGAAAATTAATACGAAATTATGTTTTCCCACGTCAAAAAAACCCCGGGTGCCGAATTTCGTGCAAATGACTTATGACTTTTTTCTTAAAATTGACTCAGGAATACGTCACTTGAAACTTGGCTGCACCATACTGATGATGGACCAAAACACGTGTCTATGGTTTGCTACTTTCCTGAGTGCTATGTGCTCGTGAAATCAAAGAATCTTCGTCCATATGTTTAATTGTCCAATTGTT
>WOGO01009614.1:0-10138 GCA_015342085.1 Leptinotarsa defecta | reverse complement strand
ATTCAGTGTTCATATAGAAGTAATTGTTTCGAAAGATTTTTTTTCTTTCGTGTAATTCAATATTTATATGAAAGTAGCTGTTTTAGGAGGACTTTCTTTCAGTTTTTGCCTGAAAGTTAATTCTTTGCATGCTCTACACATCCATGTATAGAGTTACTTATTTTGAAATTGATTACTTCCTTCCTTTCCTTGGAAGTTTCCCTCATTTTTGTATCAAGATGGAGTAGTAGAAAGCCAAAAACTTTCTTTCCCAAAAATTAATCACTCCTGAAAATGTAACCCCTTCAATTCAAACAATTCGGTATAATTCCACAATATACGGCAGTACCATATTGATCAATCCTTAGCATATGATGTCAATCTTGAATTGTCTTATCAATAGCCTAATTAATTTTCAATTTCAAGAAATACTGTGTTATGTCTTCTTTGAACTTCATATGTAGGAGTCTCAACATTTCTTACAACTACTCATAGTATCGCGGCGAGATTCCTTCACAACTGCTCAGGTATCATAAAAATCTAAAGTTTTGATACTGTACTGGCTGTAACTGGTTTCAAATTTTTGATGAATGAAAATACATGATGGCCTTTCTAGGATCAGAATTAGCAAGATGTCGAGACGCACGAATACTAGCTTAGAAAATCGTATAAGGTTCGTTAATGTTGGCAACAAATCCAAATCAAGAATGAACAAAAGTGAATAACTGGCCAACCAGAGGATTGTGAATGAGTTATTCACTAACTAGAACTTTTCTGATCTCATCATATCTGGAGAAAAAATATTTTGATGTACACTCGTATGAATAGAAAAACGGGCAAAATAAAAAAAAAAGTAGAAAAGGATGTTGTACAGAATGAAAAGCAGATATTTCTGAAAAATTACTTTTATTTTATTCATCTGTCTCAAGTCGAAGGTAACATCCTGTTAGGGCTCATAACAGTAAGCTAGCTTCACTTTTACACACCTAACATTGCTTATAGAGAAAGAACAGCTCATTGTACAACTTACCAGCTATAATACAATACAAATATACATATATTTCTCATGTAAATTCATCGTGAGTACCAATTTGAATTAGAATCATTTTGATCAAATCTAATTCGGAATATCTATTATTGTCCCCTTAATATTAACATTATTATTGATTTATTTCCCTTACAAATTATCGCCGTTCGTCGGAATTGCGTGCTAAAGTTCTATGCGATCTCGCTAAAAATATTGCATATACTTATATGGAATTCTTGAAAATTATTTTCTCTCTTGAAAATTAACATCCTGTTAAACTGGATTTCCGATTATTATTCTCGATAATCATGAGCTATTATAATTGTGACTATTTGTACGTTTGTTGTTCTCATTTGGTTCCCTTATTTCAAAACAATTTTGATTCCTAGAAATTCATCTCCAGCAAGTTCATTTTTCAAGCAATCCTTCATTAAATACAAGGTCGAATCTGAAATTGAAATGTGCCTGTTTCGCATATTTAATTTTTTTTGTTCAAATATATCTTTCCAAATCAGATGAGGTCATACTTTATCCTTTTTTGAAAGGCACTTTATCGAAAATTTCAAATCATTATTCTGATGGAAAGAACATCTTCAGCATTCTCAATTTATGTTGCAATATTCCATTTGGAAATCCTAAAAGAATTTGTGATGCACTGTTTCGAACCTTTGGTGTAGTAATGAATATTACTGGAGCCTTTTCCCAACACCAAACCGTTATTTTAACACTTCAACACGTGTTTCGATCACCAAGTGATCATCTTCAAGAGGAAGATCAAGCAGTTTGATTTTTCTCTTGAAGATTATCTCTTAGTGATCGAAACACGTGTCGCGAGGTGTTAAAATAACGGTTTGGTGTTGGGAAAAAACTCCAGTGATATTTTCCTAAAAGAATGATTGAGATTTCCATATACCTAACGCTTTGTAGCACCCTGTCTATTTATCAGTCAATTTGCTTTTGAATCAACTAGAAGTAATTTTGGTCTTTCATGTAGTACCCCTTATATTGTTTCGGTAGGTCTGATATACAGAAAATTCAATTTGAATCAGGACAGAAAATTTCATATAGCTTATACAAACCACATACTATGTATATATTTCAATATATGCAATATTTTATAATCGAAGTAGGCACTAGGTCTTATAGCAAATTCTTCGTCATAGACGAAAACATCTACCGGGTGTTTATTTAGTTCTAAAATCTCAGTACAAATAAACATACACATTAAGCGATATGACATTAATATTATTCTGCCTAGCACCTACTTTTTGGAAAATAAAACGGAGAAAATTTATCGCCTATGTCATATGGAAGTCCCCTTTCAAAATCCTAGTAAAAGTTTTCTTAAACTGCTGATTAGCCAAAGCGTAACAAAACGGATTCATGGGGCTATTGGCATAGCACAAGAAGTAAGAAAACATATAAATGTGACCATTTATACAGGGAGGTTCAGTACAAAACCCTTCAACTAGTGCGAAAATATGATATGGCGTCCAACAAACGACGAAAGCCCCCAAAATGAAGGATATCGTCCTAAGAGCTTTTCTCGCCCGGTTTTCAGACTTGGACTTTTGTCGGCCGAACCCTAGAGGCCCAAGAGCCGTCTTCTTCCCCTTCAGTCTCTTCCCTATCGACTTGACGAACACCCTTTTGGTGTTGTCCGTAGAATCTGCTGTACAAAATCTCGCTTTACTGGAGTTACAAAAGTTGTTATCTGGATGGGAGGGGGGATTTTTACCTGTCTGGCTGATGGCTGATATGCCCCCACCGGGAGAACTTTCCTCCGTCTCCATGCCTTTCTGGTCTGCGTCATTAACCACCGAAGTGATCGGTCTGTTCGAACTGATCGTCACTTCGGTCTGCAGTTTCAGTTCGCCCTGCAGGATATTCGGAGAGTTATTTGGAGGATGGTTTTCTAGGGTGGGGGAGGGTATCACAATTGAGCTTTCATCCATGAATCTGAGGTCTGCCCCGTCGAGGCCAAGCAACATGTCGTAAGTTGACTGGGTTTTCAGTTTTAAGCTATTGGGTTTCTTACTATCTACAGAGGGTTGCAAGGTACTGTCGTAACTTTTGCTATTTACAATGAAGGGTTGGTCGTACGAGGGTCTATCACCTACCACTGGAGGTTTTTGTTTGGGTCTGTCGACGGTTGGTGGATCTTTTTCCGCTATTCTCAGTAGGGTGGGTTTCTCTGGAATCGATCTAGTCTGCAATAAAACGTGGTGGTTTTTGTAAGTTATGATAACACTTGATGAACATTAATGTTAACAATATGTTCACATTATTATTTCGAAAGAATACAAGCGAATATAACAAAGGACACGGGAAACACTGGAAAATTGACAGAGGGTTCGAGAAAAAAATATATAAGATTTTATACTCACTATGGAATAGATTATAGAAAAATATTGACGAAATCAAAAGACAATATACAGTGTATTTTCTAACTACGGTACAAAACTTCAAAGGGTGATTCGTTACGTCGTTTCAAGAAAAAAAGTTATGATGAACATATGTCCGGAGTTGCTTCCTTTCTGAGATTTTGATCTGAGATTGTAGTTCAAGAAAAAACCGTATTCATAAAATATCATAAATATCCTTACACCGATTTGGTTGAAATTTGCTACAGTTATTTGAAGTAATGAGGCGCTTATTTAGCCCGAACTAAATTGAAAGTATTAGGTCCAGTGGAGTCTCGGTGGGCACCACAGCTAACAATATTGTGTTTTCTTCATGTCCAGCTTTGTTTTTTAGAAAAAAAGATTAAGTAACTTTTCATATCATGAACACCTGCTTTGGAGACCAGCTGATAATGATAGTGTTGTTATATCAGTGAAAGTCAGAGTTGTCAATTAGCAATGATTCCATCATGAATAATTTTACTAACGCTGAAATGGTTTTGATGAAAATGCAGGTGACGAAAGACCAGAAATTGTAACAACGCCTGAACTAGAAAAAGCTATACTTGATGCGATAGAAGAAGATCCATATCACACACAGCGAGTCCAAGCTCTACGACCTAGGGATTTTCAGCAACAATTTCCGCTAAACGTTTGAGTAGGAATGATTGGTGACTACCTGATTGGCCCATTTTTTCTACCAGCAAGATTAACAAGTGAATCCTAAACTGACTTTTTGAGAGATCATTTATCATTTTGTTAAAAGAAATGCTGGTACTTGTAAGAGGCAACATGTGGTTTATGCACGGCGGGGCTCCAGCTCATTTTAGTGTTCTTGCTCGTCAGCATCTTGGATTGGACGTGCAGGACCTCAAAATTGGCCAGCTCGCAGTCTTAAACTGAATTCTCTGGTTTTCTATTTATGGGATCATCTGAAGGCTCTTGTTTATGAAACTTCTGTACTAGATGTGAATTACTTGAGGAATACTCTAGAGGTATTTTTGAACGTGTCAAACAATCAATGACAAATCGATTGCAGTCGTGCATTTTATCAGAAGGTGGACATTTTGCTCATTTACTTCAAGGTCGAAATTGTTCATTATTTACTTTTTATTTTTATTTTATGTTGTCCATGGATAGTTTTTGGAAGTGTTTTATTTTCTCGAAAACAGAGCTTGATAGGAAGAAAACACAAGCAACAAAAAAGTTGTATTTTCAGTTATTTAATCGAAAAAAAAAGTCAGTGACGTTCTTTCCTTTTCAAGAATGTTGGCTTTGGTACCCACTGAGACGCCACTGGAACTAATAATTTCAATCAAGTTCGGGCTAAATAAGCGCCTTATTACTCCCAATAACTGTAACAAATTTCAACCAAACCGTTGTGAGGATATTCATGATATTTTATAAATAATGTTTTTTTTAAACTTTAACGCCTTGTATTTCAGAATCGAAGCAACTCCGGACATATGTTCACGGAAACTTTTTTTCTTAAAACGACCTAACAAATTATCCTCTGAAGATTTGTACCGTAGTTAGGAAACACCCTGTATAATACCTACACTTCACAAATCAAAAGTGATCCTTTGTTCTGAGAGAAAAGTTATGGGACATATCAGAGAAAAGAAAAGTAAATAGTGAAAATATAATAATAATAGCAGTAATGGATCTTTATGTGTTTTCGCACAATCTGGAAAAATTAATATAATGTTGATCTTTTTTTAGATTATAGTGAGTAAGAATTTCTGGAAAGATTCACAGAAAATCTCTGATTTTCTCTACAAAAAAGACTGTTGTTCAATATATCCATTGATGAGAGAAGAATTGGAATCTGGTATAACCTCAGAATATTTTGAGGCCAAAAGTTACAAAGATTACGGCAAAAAGCATATTGAGAAAAGCATACTGATTCAAAAGAAAGTTAAAGAACACCCTCATAATCAGAAACAACATAGTTGTCTAAACGCAGAGATATTAATCAAAGAAAGTGAATTTCAGGAAACCTAGAGTATGAGTATCGTGTGAGAACAGAATAAGTTCATCAAAAAACGTCACAATACAAGTATGTCAGATGTTTCTGATCAACAATTGTTTCAAAACCTATTATTCTACTTACTGTTACATCTGAATTCTGGACCATTCCTTTTGCCTGAGCTATATCACCATTAATTCTATTGCTGTTGCTGAACACATGAAGTGGAGCGCTAGACTGCATGACAATCCCTACTATGGAGGTCCTCTTTTTCGTCGCTAAGGTTAGAGATTTCTCTTTATCATTCACAGGTGCAGTGCTATCTTCATCTGATTCGAAGGCCGGACTGCTGGACCTCTCAGATTTATCAGCATCTTGAACCTGAAGCAAAACATAGTACACTTTTTTGAAACCCATGATTAGAACAATCTGAACCAAATTATCTTCAGTGATTTGAATGATGTTTCTCATACATTCCTGATAGCCTTTCATTTGAGGAAATGCCTCACAATCAAAATTTCAAACAGAGAAATGAGGTATAAGTTCTGCCATAACCATAAACACAAAGAAGTATTTATGATATTATGAAGTTGAGGAATTGCTAGGTTTTCTGTCCTAAAAGAAAGAGAAACAGCGATGTTGAATCTTGAGCAGAGGTTTCAATAATTTATACAGTGTAGACCTAAATAGCCCCTTCCCTCCCCACTTCACTTTCGAAATGGCCAAGGTGTCAAAGTTGGACAAATTTCCTTCAACATTTCCTATGAAAAGTATTTCAATTCTCTATAGAATGAACTTCACTTTTTTTAAATTTTGAAATGTTTGATGTTTTGGAACAATAATTTTAAGTTCGAGGATATAAAACGATAGCATTTTATTTCAAACTTGTTATTATTCATCTTATACATAAAAAAATCATTTGAGCAAATCTTCAAAGTATTCTCTTTAATCCCTTGACAATAAAAGAAACTATTCTTGAACTCCTCTCCAACCTTTTGAAATGTTTTCATCTTGTCGCAGGTTGCATAACAAAAACATTCGATTTGATATAGCTCCAAAGGATAAAATCAAAAGGAGTCAAATTTGGTGATCGAGCAGGCCAATGGACCTCGCCTACCAATCCACATCTGTCTGTTTAAATCTATTTTTCCATTAACCAGCTGTCGCACCCCTGAGGGTTGTCGCACCGAACGACAACCCTCAGAAGTCGAAACTTGTGCAAGCTAAGGATTAACGAGGTCATATCTTTTAACGTGTGATTCCTGGTTATTACTGATCCAATCAGTTTCTTACATGTCTGAAAAATGTGAAGCTAACCACCTTGTTGGAAAACAACTAGATTTTCGAATTTATTTCAATTATCAGTAAGGATTTCTTCAATCCGTAGGTGATTTAAAAGAATATAATATTCATTTTCACTGTTTGATCGTGACCTTGAAAAATATGTGGATTTACGTCTGACCAATATCGCATATTTTGACGTTTAACATTTCTGTTTGATGAAAAATTGCATTCGTTACTAAAACAAATAATTTTAATGCAATTTTGACCCGCAATCAAACGTTAGAACATTAGCTCACAACTTCAGCTCATAGGCGTCAAACATATGTCTTTTCAGGTACCTATTTCTTAACGGTGGGCTACAGATGCAACGCATTTCATCTGTTTCTTGTCCGAGATGGATTTTTTCCAGAGGCGAGTGATGTCCCACAATTGGCTTTTTTAGCAAAAAGTACTTGAAATTATTTTTTTGATACTAATTTTGTCCGAATTTTTCAAAGCTCACTAAAAACAAAGACATTTTTTCTGTGAGAAACTTCTGAACAAAAAAAAAGTGGTGGTCGATTAATCAGCGTGAGTGGTTGGTATTAGTCATTCAATCATCTGCCATGTGAACGTTTGTTCGATCCCAACCGTCCCAACATCGCACTGCATATCGCACATTGAGGTAAGATCTTATTAATCTTTGCTTTGCAGAAGTTCCGCCTTCTGAAGGTTGTTGTTCCTCTGAAAGCACATTTTAGAAGATTTCTATTGAAAACATATTCAGGATGGCTGTTTATCGTTCACTCTTCACGGTTTGTGACTTTAACTGTGAAACTGTGAAGTTTCAGTAAAAAGTGTACAGATCTGCATTGTAGGGTTGAATAAAAATTGGCAGCTGCTGTCACCAGATGCAGATTTCTCCATATCAAAATTTGGATGTTAGGCAATTCCGAAAAGGCTTCGTGCCGTGCCAAAGGTCGGTGTTTTTGAAATCTGAATATTTGGTATAACTAATTATACCCTCTCATTATTATAAGGTTCCAGAACTGAATTTTGATCTTAGTTAAAATGCTTTTTCACTCACTATTCGCCTCTCGATAGATTGACAAGAAGTCTCTGATTTGTTTTTGTCCTCTTAACTTCATCTTACTCGACCAGATGGTATTTTTCTCAGTCCAAGAGAAAATGAAACTCCAAGGTTTCAAATATAAAGTATAATAGGTAAAACAACTCCATGGACAAACTAATAAAAAAACAACGTGTAAAATATTGTTAAATTCTATGAAAAAAAGAAAATAGAACAAATAATATGCCGCCAATTTGACTGTGATATTTACTATTAATTTAACCTGTTAAACAACTACAAACGCATCAACTCAGTACGAAATACTTTCAGTTTTACTTTTAATTTAGGTAGAGTAGTGTATAACTTTAAATTTACGCCCTTTTTTGTAATTGTATTATGAACTCTAGCTAAACAACCCGCACTAGGAACCCAACTATATACAACCTCTTTGCAAATATGAAGTAAACTCAGACAAAATAATATGTGAACTCTCTCTCAATGTCAACTGATTAGTAAATAAAACAAACACTCACATAACATCTCTTTGGTGGTTCAGAGTCAACCATAGGTTCCGTTGACCCCGTGTGTCTTCAACACCAACACTTTTATTTTCAACTTCCCTGTACCCAATACCGGTTTACGATGCCACTACCAATTTTTCTTAAATTTCGCACCACGCGCTTAGAAACGGAATAACTCCCCTCTATTCAGGCCACCTTCCTGAGCCTCGAAGTCTGAGGGATGAGACTCCCGAACTCGTCTCGACGGGCAACGGTGACCAACTTTTCTGTGTCTCTCGCAAAAACTCCCAAGCCCTCGTGTCAGCAACGCTAGCCACAAAAACCTCATCTCAGCATTTTTAATTTTCCCAAGAGTATGATCATCGACAGGATGTAATATATATATTTGTTTAGTCTAGCCCAACTTGTACGTGACCACAACGACGCTCAAAGGTCCGACAGTCATAAAGTAATTCAAACGCTTTTTTCATCTAGGAAAATATCGACACCGAAGAACCGGGTGATCAACCTCGATCTCTATAAATAAAATAATATTTTACGTTACTATCGTCTTGTATTATGGAAAAATAATTCATGGCTTTTGCACTCGTCATTGCTTGTTCGTAATTTTTTGGCCTAAAACAACACCGTAATCATGCTTCAGCCTCCGTATATACGAGATTTGCCCCGCTGCGACTTTTTCTGTTCTCAAGTTTAAAGAGACCCATGACAGGACGGTTTTGCAATGATTGAGGAGATGAAAACCGCTGAGAGACCTCACGGACATACCTAAGAATGCATATCAGAACTGCTTCGAGTCTTAGAAAAAATGCTGACAGAAGTATATTATAATTATATACTATGAAGGAGACAAAATAGAAATTAACGAGTAAATATATATTTTTTGAGAAAACCGAAAATTCACCTCATTTTTTAAACAGAGTAGTATATAATCAATTTCCTGAAGCCAAAGCATCTCAAGCGACCCTATTCTGAAGGAAATTCAAGTAGTCAGACTAAACACTATTTCGGAAGAGAAATTGCCCCCTAAGGACAAATAAAACTACGCTATTCGCTCGATCTCACTGAATTTTTATACAATTTAGTATGCCATCGAGCAGTTTCATTTAAATTTTCATGAAATTCAAGTTTTGTGAGCTATTCGAACCGGGTTTATAAATTTATTCATTCTCTCCAACTACTTCACCTAATTTTGCCGAGGGTGAAAAATATTTTGTAGATTTATGTAACAGCTCAAGTATAGTATTTCGGAGTCATGAAATCACAAATTGATGTGCTTGGTATGTATACTTGAAAATACTTACCGCTCTACAGGATGTTTCGTAAATTCTATTTCGCTACCCCTTACTTGACTCAGAATTCAATACCATCCAATATCTGACAAGATGGTAGACTAATATAGTGACTTCGATTGACGTGGAAAATAAATATTATTAAAAAAGTTGAATAAGATCAAAACTGTCATTAAATATGATCCATTACAATCGAGCGATTCAGACCACTATTCTAAAGATACATTACTGTTTTCGAACTGATTTATACTGAATTTCACTAGTTGGGACTTCCATTGTCTATTATATAAAATGATTTGAAATCCCTGAAACAAAAAAATAAGAATTGAAAATGAATGGCTGAAAATAACAATTATATTAACCCAAAATGTACCTGAAATGAAATAATAGTGAAATAAAATACAAGTAAAAATAGAACAATTGAATGAATTGAAATGAAGAAATGAAAAAAGAAAATAAAAATGAAAATAAAAAAAATAGAGAGATTCCAAGTCACGTTAGTTCACGACGTTTCGATTGTTAGTATCTACAATCGTCTTCGGGTGATGACTGGACTGATTCCTCCGAGAGATGACTATTTATAGGTCGTTCGAGTACTTTCACTTATCCCCGCTTT
>WOGO01009613.1:0-10139 GCA_015342085.1 Leptinotarsa defecta | reverse complement strand
CAACAAAAAAAAAGCAATCAATACGTCATAGTGGTGAGGGGAGACTTAGAACCGGAAAAAAAATTCTGAACGATCAATGCACCAGGCACTTCAAGGTCACATCACCTTGACTTCACTAAACAACAACAAAAAAAAAGCAATTAATATGTTATAGTGGTGGGGGAAGTCTTAGAACCGGCTCAAATCTCCTACTAACTCGTGTAAAATAGGATCGTATTTGGCTAATAAATCGTTGCCATATACGATATATGGCATATGACCATAGAGAAACGGTATATGATATACCGTTTCTCTATGGCCACGAAAAGCTAAATTACAAGTTGAAAGTGTTAGAGTAACATCAAGGAGTCTAGTGAATACTTGGAGCCAAATTTTTTTTCTCTCTTGCTCTTCATTTAGTGTTCCATGTAACTGCCTCTGTCGATGTAGAAAGCATGGGTAAATGTTCTTTCGATGTCTCATGTCTTTCTATGGCTTCCACAATCATCATAGCATTCCATCCAAATTGTATATTTTCAGATGCCCTATTTGTGAATAACCAACATTGTTCACAATATGCTTTTTAAAGATATAGGAAATATCACAGCCACGTACGTTCTAACTTTTCGCCAGATTTAGAAATACTGTAATAATATCTATCCAAGATAGATCTTTTTTTACTATTCCTTGAAAAGGAGCCTTTTGGTTTACAGGGTCCGTTTTCGATCACACACCGTTTACTAGATCATTGAGTTCTTTGAAGTTACCTTTATCAGTAACGTACGGTAAAAATTTTAATTTTTCTATATCCAAAAATGGTTTGTTCATTTGTTCGAAAGAACGTGTTAGGAATCACACGTAAAAAGTTAATAACCTCGTTAGTCCTTAGCTGACACAAGTTTCTCAACTTCTAAGAGTTGTTATTCGTATGGAGGCGACAACTGATTAACGGAAAAAACCGATTTTGAACAAAACAGAACAGATTTGCTCGTACCGGGTTGTTATTGCTCTGAATCTAAATATTCACTGTTGCCGGGCTCTGCGATATTGCCACTTATGACGACATCATTTTCTGCCCTTCCGACGCGCTGTTAATTTGATTCTTATCTTGATGATAATATAGTTTTTATTAAATGAAAAATCTGTTTGCTAAGAAAAGCCAAAAAAGCGGCCGTAAAAATGTATGTAACGAAAGTCCACCAATATGTTCAATGCTTAATTCAAGCGTGCAATTTTATAATAATTGAAAAAACGATGATTATAGGTAAACAGTTTTGGTGGTTGTATGTTGTCAAAATAGTGATTTGTGTTTTTCAGATGGGCAATGAGAATCATTAGATAACTGGCTAATTTCAAATATTAATTTTGTAATTTGTGATTTCAAGAAGGTAGATACTACCGATAGGTACCTACCGACGATGTAAATGATTAATTTTATAGGTAGATTAAAAATTAAAATGATTGTTATCTTTAAATATCAGAATAAAATTTCTACCGAGTAGACATTGTTAACTTATGTTCACAATTGACTAATTAAATATATCCTCACTTGCAACAAACACCCCATTATTACAACAATAAACTGCTAACTGCTTGAGTGCTTGCGTAATAATACCCTGTCGTGAGCGTCAAATTGGCAGGAGCCGTAGTTGAGTATACGCGAATTTTTTAAGCGCTGTCGACCGAAACTCACAGCGGGAATTCCCCGAACATCCGCAGTAATGCCAACACGCGTGGCGAGCATTTTAATATTTATCAGATACGTTCTAAAACTGGGTTACAACTTTTTTTTACAAATGCTTTGTACTTTCAATCCATTTTATTACTTGTGTATGAAACTGGGTAGGTAACAAAAATAAATCAAAGGAAAACTTTTTTTACTAAACATTTATAATAAATAATTAATGTTGGAAGTTGGGACCGGGGATCCCATCCGACTAGGGGCCCGTGGCATTTTGCCGACTTGCCACCCTGTAGTTACGCCACTGTTTCACAATCAAAGTATTGATGTTAAAACTCCAAATGTACAATTAAGAAAAAATAATAATGATATTTAATCTATCTCGCTATTGCAACACACCATCAATTGCAGAAATTCAGAAAGTTTTCGCAGCCAGTTAATAACTCTTTGAAAAATTGTTCTGGGAAGCTGTTGAGAGTACTCAGATACCTGAAAGGTAAGAACTGGTAAGCCGATCTTATCCAGAAGAACGAAAATTTTATACTGGATATGGTTTCAAATATAGAGAAATATTCATTAGTTGGAAATCTCGCAAGCAACGAACTGTCGCCCTTTCCACACAAGAAACTGAATATCTACATGGCTTCAACATATTTTGTAATAAAATCATACACTTTAAGCAGTTTATCTCCGATATGAGCCCTCCACATTATGCTATCGATACGTTCAACGACAATATTTCGGCTTAAAATTTGTCCTACTATAAAAATGTAATATTTCTAGGGATTACTGAATTTACTTTTATAATTTATTATTATCAGTTCTCGATCTGAATATATAGACAAATAAAAACATTTCATATGCCAGAAAGTGCAAAAAAGATATTGTTGTTCCGTACAAGTCGTGGGAGCTGACATCTCTACAAAAGATTTATATTGCAGCAAAGGGAGTGTTGTTATTGGATCCTATTCCACTCATTATCTCTAATATATGTATCGAACATCTTGTATGAGGATTATGGGAGACAAACTCCCATAATCCTCATACAAACTCTCATTTATGACGTCAGTTTTTGCAACATATTTTTTTTCGAGAAAGAAAGGTTTTGGCTTTCTACTTCTCCACCTGCATACAGAAAATTATTCTCTCCTAAAAATATACCCCTTTCAGAATTTCATTGTAGTTTGGACTTCCGTTATTTAGTATGATATGAAATGATTTGAAATCCCTGAAAGAATCAATAAAACTAAATGAATAGCTGAAAGTGCCAATTATGTTGAGCAAAAAACCCTGAAATGAAATTACAATAGAAAAAAACTACAAGCAACAATTTAAAATTGAACAAAAAAATTTAAAATATTTCAGTACGTTTCGATTGTTAGTAGCATCTCTCTCCGAGAGATGACTACAGGTCATTCAAGTGTCTTTCCTTCTTCCCTCTTTCCGCTTTACCGGTTTAGCGGGAGCTGCCCGTTTGGCGGTAGATGGCCGTTTTCCAGTATTCCTACACTATCTTGGCTGAATGCGTTGTTGGACAACAAACTTGCGGATTCTTTGAATTTCCTTCTAAACCAGTGTGAAAAAAACTAATTAATACAGTTTATTGTATGATTTTCACTATGAAGGGTTTTACAAAAACCGTAACACGTGTTTCGCTATACAATAGCTTTGTCAAGTATAAACTAAAAGTTACTTCTAAATCACAACCATGTTATACTCTAACCTATTACCTACTGACCTACCTATGAATTCATGAATTTTTCGAAAGAACCGTAAATATTCCCAACTATTTTTATCTGTAAATGAACGGTATCAACAATGGCGAATTATTCAATTCAGTTTCATCGTTTATAAGATATTGAGAGTTTTTGAATTTGTTTATTTCCATACTCTCCATATTCTCAAACCTTTCTTCTGGAAATAGAGGGGCTTGTAATCATGGTTGAACTCATATCGTTCTGTGATCTAGTGAGTCATGACTGAAACGGAAGAATTCCGATCGTTAGTCATGAACCCACAACCACCTAAACTTTATTCGTTGATTAAATTACACCAAGATAACTACCCGATCAGACTGGTAGTTTCTTTTGTCACAGCTTTTCAGTTAAAATATCCGAAAAACTCATTGCAATTATTCAAAACCACACCAATTTCAAATCAAAATTCAGTTTGAGAAATTTATACCATTTAATCAATGAAATTCAAGACATTACACTCCCGGATATTGCCGAATTGATTTCATTGATGTGAAGAATCTGTTTCCTAGTATTCCTCCGAATGAAACGATTACTCTTTCAGGAAATCTATTGGACAAAAGGTTGATCAATCCGGTAGTGGAAATGGAAATATCAGACTTGCTTACGGTGTGTTTGTCACATAATTATTTTCAATTCAATGAAACTTTTTACTCAACCTGCAGAGGTCTCATAATGGAAAACCCACTTAGTCCTATTTTGACAGAGATTTTCATGGATGATTTGTAGAGAAAAATACACAGTAACCCACTGGTAAGAAGTTTCGTGTATTGGTATAGATATGTGGATAATATCTGGTATGTTTCACAGGAACGAACGGACAGTTGACTAACTTCTCTCCATCCTTTTATCACATTCGCAATGAAGATGGAAAAGGACGACTCTATGCATTTGGACTTGACAATAACAAAAGTTAACAACAAACATTATTTTTCAATTTATCGTAATATTATCATTCACAATTCGTCCACCCACCTGTATCAGCACGAAGTAGCAGCTTTCAACAGTATACTCCACAGACTGATAAATGTGCCCTTGTCAGAGGCGAATTTCAATTAAGAACTGAACATAATGAAAAAAAATAGCCGTCAACAATGATTACGATATCAGTCTAATGAATTCTTCCTCATCAAAAAAGTTATACAGTCAAGCTTTGAAAGAAGTTGACCCAATTCGAAGAGAAGAGAATAAAACTTACAGAACCTTAATCTACTCAGGCCAACCCACTACAAATATTTCAACAACTTAGGCATGCACATTGAGAATGGAAAAATAAATTTCATATATGTCACTCACTTGACCACATGAGTTCAACTATGATTACAAGCTCATCCATTTCCAGAAGAAAGGTTTGAAACTCAACCTCTTGGTTAGAGATGGGCTCAAAAGAACCGAACTGGTTTTTCGGAACAGGTGTCCGTCAACTGATCAGTGAACTTGTTCTTTTCAATGAACTGAACTTGTTCAGACGGTGAGTGGCTATTCCAAAGACGTTTGCGCAGGTTGGTGCTGAAACTGGATGACAGAACCGCTCTGTGGCCTGTGCTCTCGACTGAACTGGGCACTGACATTCAGATTTGCTTTGCTGTCAGACACATGCGCTGAGTGGAGCGTTAACCAAGCGAGGGCCGGGAATGGGAAAACTATTCACTTACTACGTTTTGACTTTGGTCGTTGGTGAGAATTGAGAATGGCATATAGGGATGAACAGTGACGACTAACAATCGCTTTGTATTGTCATTAGCACACAAATAACTTCGGATTTGATGGAGTGAAAAAATGAAGAGCAACATTAGTGTTTGTCCAATATATTTGAAACCAACTATGTATTTGAAAATGAAAACAAAACTTGACAAAAATATCACAGTTAAAAATAAATATTATTTGCTAGACATAAATCATAGGAACTGAATATCTTTTAATATAAATAAAAACTAGAAATATCTGAATCAAAACAAACTGTAAGAAACATAAGTATTAGTTGAATTGACTATTGTAATTCAAGAACAATAATTGTTCAAGTTTTTGTGAGCTCAGCCTGTTGCGACGCTCATTAAGGATGTTGCCAGCTTTTGAAAAAAGATTCTCGCAGGGTACTGAGGTGGCTACTGCGCAACATTTCAGTGTGAGCAAATTACTCATACTTGGGTATAAATGTTCATTGTCTTTTCACCACTGAAGTGAATCTTTTTTTCTATCAAGGATATTGTCTTCCATGTACCGCTGAACTTCCACAATAGCTCTGGAGGTTGAGGATCTTGAAGTCGTCTTACTGCTGTGTTCAGCTGCAATTTTATCTACTGATTTCCAAATCGAGAGAGTCGGCTTAGTTGCATATGAGCTCGCGCTTTTAGGCTCGTAAATATTGTTTTCATGAACACGTTTCTTGTTAGATTCTTCTTCTTTTTTCGTGATCAAGTCTGCTAAAGATGCCATTACATTTTTACGAACACGCTCTTCTGCATCCTGATTTTTTAAGAAATGCGTTTCAAACTGTGGATCTAAGAAAGTACACATTGCCAAAGTATTGCTGTACTCAATGTTGCCTACTCTTTCTATGAGCCCATTTTTTAATGACAGTTTTTGCGACTGGTGACACGGTTGTATCTTTCAATAATTCATGACAAATATCGATAAGACCGCCAGTTATCACAATGAGCAATGAAGCAGTCATGTATTGTTGACCACTCACTGATCTGGTGGTTTCTTCAAATGGTTCCAATATTGTTTTCAATTCTTTCAAAATTTGCCATTCGTCCAAACTCAACTGCGGCACCTCTGTGTCGAGAATAGCAACTGTGGATCGAACTACTTCCTCTAACTCGATAAATCTATCAATCATATAAAATGTAGAGTTCCATCTTGTAACCATATCTTGGATCAATTTCTTTGGTGTCATTCCTTTATCCTCTTGGAGTTTATTCAATTTATTCGTGTACTTAGAACTTCTTTTGAAATGCGATACTACCGTTTTCACTGTATCATTTATCAATTTTACGTCAACTAGTGCGTTCTAAACAATAAGATTCAGTGTATGGGCATAACACCCAAAAAACTTCCACCCAAGTTCATCCTTAATAGCACCTTTAACATTTGCAGCATTGTCCGATACGGCCAACAGAATTTTATTGTTAATCCCCCACTCCTTGGTAACATCATTCAAATCTCGCGCCAAATTCTCAATCGTATGAGACTTGTTAAAAACTGCACATTTCAGAAGGATTGACTGCATTTTGAATTTTTCATCAATAAAATGAATAGTTATAGCATTGAAACTATCATTACTCAGTGAGGTCCAACTATCAGTCGTTACACATACCTGTAAAACTTCTTTCACTTTCAGTCTTGTTTTTATAATGCACTCTTCATATAGGCTTGGTATGTAACTCTTCGAAATTGTTTTGCGGCTTGGTAGTTCATATGACGGATTTAAAGATTTAACGAACTGAATGAAACCTTTATCTTCAACTACAGAGAAAGGTTGGAAATCAATATAAAACAGTTCCATTAATTATTCATTAATGATTTTTTAGAACTATTGGTGATTTTTTTAGTATGTACGGAGCCAATGTTTGTTGGATTTTCTTCAATTTTGTTGAAGTGAACGGTTCTGAGTTCGAATTCGGCATTGATAAATTTACCCCTTTTGATGTGGACGGCACTGAATTGTCCATTAAGATTTCGACTTCCACACGTTCTGAATCATTCTGTAAAAAGCCAAAATTATTTTCCATGAAATTTTGAATAGGAAAAATGCAAAACGAATTAAATTTTGAACAGAAAAAATGCAAAATGCAAAAAATTAAATACTTACCTGTTCCAAAATTTTACTTCCCTGTTCCTGTGAATTCTCCCCAACGTAGGATTTCACTGTTCCTTCAGTGGGTAGAATTTTTACCGTGGGGTGTTTTTTAAGTATATGACTCTTTAAATTTGTTACGGAAGATTTAAAGGAAAAACCTGCTTGCAAATTTCACAGGTTGCTAGTAGCAGTTGTTTCTCTGTGATTGAAAAAAAAATCCAAATAGGGCTTGATCTTCTATTCATCTCACACTAGAATCCACCCTGTTACTGAAATAAAACTCTAAAACAACAAGACGAATGGAGGGGACGTACGGAAATTCGGAACCACTCGGAACCGAACGCTAAAAAGTGACCATGACGCAAGATACGTCATTCAAGAATAGGTGAACATGAACAGTTCAAAAGAACAGGTTTTCGATAAGAACTGGAACAGTTCGAACAAGTTCTTCAAATTTAACTGTTCAGTACCATACCTAATTCTTGGAATCGCAGTCCGCGTTTGGTGGCTTGGTTTTCGTGAGGTTGCTACGGATAGTGTTCCCAGATCTGAAGCAGGTTCTGATGTTATACTCGGACCCAATCCTTCTCATGCTTTCCTTCTTACTGTTTGTGGCGGCTTCTCTTCCTTGTGGAGCTCTTGCTGTTTTCTAGCTAAAGCCTGTTCCAGCATCACTTTGTAATGGTTACTACAAGGTGACCTATAAATAATCAGATCTCGGAGGAATATAAGTCCAGTTATCTGAAGACGATTGTGGATACTAACAATCCAAACGTCGTGAAGTAACTTGGTTTGAAATCTTTCAATTTTCAATTTTTTTTTAATTTTCATTTCTTGTTAATAATTTTTTAATTATCAGCTCGTGTTGATAGTTCAATTTTTTGTTTTTGTTTTGGTTTTTGCTTGTATGTTATTTCATTGTAATTTCAGTTTTTTGATTGGTAAAATTGTAATTTTTTCAGCTAATCTTCTCAATATTTCACAGATTCTTTCAGGGATTTCAAATCACTTTATATCATATCAGACAATGAAAGTCCGAACTAATGAAATGCAATCATAAATGTTGTTCGCCTTTTTTCATCGCCAGGTATGATTGAAAGTGAGAAATTCTAAATTTGAACATGTGAAATTTTACTATTCCACTTTTATAGTCAGTTTCACTAACATATATTTTCGGATGATCAATTCCATGCAACTGAGAGTTATCTTCTGTTCTCACTGTAGGAATCATTCCCGAAAAAAGTGGGGTTCTATAAACTTGAAATTTTCAGGTGATCATTCGAACATTTGGTTTACGATTAGGAATGCATGAGATATATCATGTCAGCATATTAAATATTTCCATACAAAAAACTCAGTTACAAAAATGACTACAACTAACTTGGAAAACCTTTTGTACTGATATGACGGAGCGATCTATTTCAGTGACTACTGTCCTACAAATTTGAAATATAATAATTTACTTCCATCAAGATGGCATGAAATTAAATTGGGACGTTCTAGTGTTGAAATCCTCACGAAAAATATCATTAATCACGAAGTGTTCTGTGGTATGGATCATATAGTAGCTGAAGTACAAAATCGAAAAGTTGTACTGAAAATATCATTTTCTTTTACGTTATGTTAGGTTTTTATTTATCATAAATTTTTTTTGGCAGTTTCGTATTGAAGAATATATGTTGACAATTAAATTTTTGAAGAGGCATTTCAAAACCATTTGTTCGTAAGAGGCCCAACCGCTTAACATTTATTTTTTAACTAGGCAGAAACCTTGTGATTCGAACAAAGTGAAGAGAGAGAGGAATAGTCGAGGCATGAGAAGAGGATTTTTTTTGGAGAAGAAAGTTTTTGGCTTCCTACTACTCCATCTTGATACAGAAAAATGTGGGAATCTTCCAAAGAAAGAAAGGAGGTAATCAATTTCAAAAGGAGTAACTCTATACATAGATTTATAAATCTTGCATAGAAGTAACTTTCAGACACAAACTGGAAGTAGAAGTTCTCCTGAAACAACTACTCTCATATTTGGTCACGAAAGGGTCGTCGGTTTTTAGTGCTAACTTTCGGTTATTAACTTACTTTTTGAACATGACATTGTAGTTAGGTGCCCCTGGAGTTAAAATCACAAGCGGATCTGAAATGAGTAAGATGGAAGCCCAAGGTAATGATGTGTTCAGCAATTTTACGTAACCGGCCTAATTTATCTGAAACAAATTTATATGATCAACGACGACACCCTTTTATATGAGGTGATTCACAATTTCATATATTGTGATTCTTCGACCATGTCCTTGGTAGAAAAGGGATGATCAACATTTCATTCACAATTATTTTTAGGGTTGCCCAAGAGGCTTGAAAAAATTCCTGTTGCTGGAAAAGCCACATTATGAAAGGGACAAACGGAAACACCTGTAATTTGTGACGTATTCAAAAATAACTTCATTGTGAGATTTTCATAATCATTTTTCCATCATATATATTATTTGTGAAATAACGTGAAAGAGGCGTTACGAGAATTAAATCATTCGTTCATGAAAAAAGTTTTCATTGTTTTCATAAAGATTGGATTTTGAACACTCCAGAACTTCCCAATGCGAGGCTGTATAAATGGAATAGCCTTTCAGTTGCTGTATCTTCTCGATGCACCACTCGTATGACTCCACGATCCTGAATGAAATAAGCCTGATGTAATCCTTCTCGATCACCAGAGCAAAACGATAATTGTCGTGGAGTTTTCAGCTCCTGGCGAGAAGAATATCGTCAGAAAAGAGGAGAAAAAACGGATGAAATATCGAAATTTTCTCTTCGAACTCCGCAGACTCTATACAGATCACTCTGTCAAGATGGTTGTTCTGATTATTGGAGTCCTTGGTGGAATGATGTCCTCTCTACTCTCGAATCTTAAAATCATACCGGCTTGCCG
>WOGO01009612.1:0-10139 GCA_015342085.1 Leptinotarsa defecta | reverse complement strand
TAATGTGAGTGCCTTCTTTGTTGAGAGCATGTTTGGCTACAGCTGATTCGTCGGTTTGTTTTGAGTGAATGTTTTTATTGACTAGAAATGGCAGGATATCGTTTCATTAGCAGTAAGATTCGAAGGTTCACCAAAGATAATTCTTCAATATTTGTTTTAGGTTAGTGATGGTCATCTATGTGATCACGAATAAACGTAATCACAAAGATTTTTGACCAGTGTCTATTTATAACTGAACCATGCTGTTTGTTGTACAGTTAAGATTTCAATCTACAATTAAATGTAGATTTAAATCTAAATTAAATCTATATTTATACTGTTTGTTCTGCATAAGATGATCAACAAGTAATGATTGTTATGAAGGAACTAGCTTCTCTCAAACTCACGATATAA
Source organism: Leptinotarsa defecta (assembly GCA_015342085.1). NCBI lineage: Eukaryota > Metazoa > Arthropoda > Insecta > Coleoptera > Chrysomelidae > Leptinotarsa > Leptinotarsa defecta. Next base: position 9,746 of record WOGO01009612.1, on the reverse strand, counting down.
GTCCTGAAGAAGGAAATAAACATTTCCAAAAGCTTGACGTAATACCAAAGAGTTTTTCTTACTCCCTGGCATTCTCAAAATTGACTGCAACCTCACAAACAGAAATTACATAGTGGTTTCGAAGTTCTATCTTCAACTGGCCAGTCACGACCAACCCAAGGTTTCTTATATTCTACATATCAGTTAAAAAAATTGAAACCTTTTGTAACTGGCCATATAGGTAAATATTTTCAACATTAGTAATAATTTTTAAAAGTGTCATCATAAGTCAAAATTATAGAAGAGTATCGGATTAAATCTAAAAATATCTGAAAGGTTTTGATATCATAACTGAAAAAAGTATGATTGTAACAGTTGCAATAGAAATTGGGTTTGGAATTATTCATGTATCACTTAACAATAATGATACATATTACACTGAATATTTTTTACTGATAAAACAAACTGAATTATATAGGTATATTGAAAGAAATATACAATAATAAATATTACATTACTATATTACAATAAATAGATAAAAACTTACAATACATTCACAACAATAAAAATAAATGAAATCAAAATATGTACAGATAATAAATAAAATAGGTTGGGTTTACAAATGATCAATTTAATTTTTTCTTCCTGGTTTTATTCTTGTTGCCACTGAGGAAACTGTTGAAATTCTGTAAGAAAAAAATTAAAGTGTCATAGTAATAGGTTGAATCATATAATTTCAGATTATAGAATTGAAAACAGGATGAATAATTATAACATGAGTGCCGTTCATTTCCTAACAAAATAAGAATGAAAAATCATGTGTTGAATTTGTGGTCTTTTGGGATTGCAGAGCATCGTAGGTGAGCATTTATAGTATCCCATTTTTTAACTGATATAAGTGTCACTGATGTCAGAAAAATTTTGAGAAATGAACGACGGTCAACGATTTAGAAAAATAAAAAGTGATGTAACGCAAAAGCATCATCAAATGAAGAAATATTCCACAATTAATAGAATTGTTCCCTTTCAAGACTATTTAAAAATTACAACTAGGTTATCAACTTTGGAATGGTTTATTGTGGCTCATCATTTATTTTATTTTTATGAATTTTCATCTATAAGATATTCAATAAAATGGCACTTTCTGTGACTATTACATTAAATAAAAAGCTTCATGAAAATTTTCCTTGACAGTACTTAATAACAATACTATGATTTTCAAATGATTGAATAATTCATTGAATCATTGGCTTTTTCTCTCAATTAAGATTGATGAAGTAGTAGATGTAGCACCATCTACTATTGCATATTGAGTGTTGTCCGTTAGATAGATAAATAAAATAAAATGACGTTGTGGAACTGTTAATCTAACAAGACGAGGGAATGAAGCATTTTGATGAATCAATGATAGCTTACTTATGTATTCTATCAAACTTTTGAATTTTATTAGCGAATCATTCACTTAGTTTTTTTGAGAAAACAATGATTATCTCGAGACTGATTTATTTTTGTTATAAGGTATATTGCATAAACTCGCTTCAGAATTATGCCAGGTATTCAAAATATACAGGGTGTTGAATTTGAATTAAGAAAGTTGGTATTAACTTCTGGTATAACCGGAAGTGTTGGAAAAACCTATATTTTATCATTTTCAGGATATGAATCACATTGAATATAGGATAAAGAAAATAACTTTGGTCAAATTTCTACTACGATTTTTATTTGTTACAACGGGTTTCGGTTTATCAAACCATTTTCAGAAAATATACAAATAATAAACCGAAACCATTAATAACAAAAAATCAATGTAGAAATTAGACAAAACTTATTTTCTTCATCATATATTCAACATGAATCTCTAAAAAATGAATAGGTTATCAATTAAACAAGATGAATCCCATTATTTCCCAAAATACGGATAACCGCGCTGTACCCTGAATTCTGAAGTCCGGGTTGAATCGAACATGCACACACATACACACTCTCGCATAATAAGAAAGAACCACTTACAAGATTGTCATCACTTGAGTCATCTTCATCTCCATCATTCGTTTCATCTGAAAGAAAATAAATAAATTAATCATCCTATTCAATTTGTCATCCAGAAAATGAAAATGTATTTGGTTGAAATGAAAACCAGTTTTCATTATGCAATCTCTAGTAAATACTTGGCCATGAATCCTTTGCGGGGGGTTATGGATGGGGAAAATAGCTTTTCCCATTCTCTTGGGAACTGTATGGAGCACAACTATAAACAGGCGGAGGAGGACGTTAAGAGCAACTCCTCTGATTTGCATTATTAGTAGTAGTAGTAATATAGGGGCAGAAAACTGAGACTGGGAAAAGATCATGTATAATCATATGAGAGGGCAACGGTTGAGTAACTTCTGAACGAGGGATTTGACGGCGGTTAAATCTGAGATGACTAGAGAAGTAATAAGTGTGACATTAGATACATTTCTTTAAACTTTCTTCAGAAATGAAATGTGTCTGATCAAAAAATTTGTTTGTTATTGACCTCGACCTAATCAAATCAGAAACAACATTAACAGTGTTGAAGTCAACCAAACGAAATATAGTACTTGCCATTTCCGAAATATTCCACTGAATATAAATCCACAATCTTTTAGGGAGTGTACTGGGTCCACTATTGATTATTTTATACTAGCGAACTGCCCCGGCTTCGCACGGGTGCAATGCTGATACAAATTCTCATATAAACGCGTGCAATCGCCGCTAATCATAAAATACCATAGGGCAAGGCGCGGCCTTTGACGCGTTACCGCCGCAACCACTATGTCCCTGCATTTTAAATCTGAAATATCTCCGAAAATATTCATTTAAATTACATGCTGTAAAGGGGCATATTGATCTATATTTAATGCACAATGTATTCATATACCATCGCGGACTTTTTTGAAGACCTTTTGAGGTGTACAATATTTTTTGATATATCTCGTAGGGTTCAGCCAGCGTTTGCGATGCAAGCGCAAAACAATGTGTTTATTTACGAGACTTTGTTGTACTATGTAGTGATTTGAATCATAATCTTTTTGAAAAAAAAAACTATTCAATACAGTTTATTCTATGATTTTCACTATAAGGGTTTTACAAAAACCGTTATGCTTGAAGAAGCTATTGTATAGCGAAACACGTGTCGCGGTTTTTGTAAAACCCTTATAGTGAAAATCACAAAATAAACTCTATTGATTAGTTTTTTTTTAATATGGATTTTCATCAAGTATCGGCCAGTTCTATTCAATAATCTTTTTGCAGATGATACTTTGCTGAGAGCAAGTGATCTTCGTTTTTCGAATCCCATTGAAACAATTAATCAAAATTCTGCATATCTTGATATCAATAAACTGTTGAAATCTGTTTTTTCGTTAACCAGATGTCGACCCCCTACGAACAACAACTCTCAAAAATCGAAACTTGTGCGAGTCAAGGACTAAGAAGGTCTTACCTTTTAACGTGTCATTTTTAACTCTAACGAAACATTAATGAAACCAAATTAAAAAGTATAAGAACTCAATACAATTACATTTTATTTGACAAGTATCTGATAATTATTGATAAATACGGCGAAACAATTGAATTGGTAGAGGAATAAAAATATCTGGGATTCATGTCAGATAGTACCTTGAAACTGAATGTATAACAAAATTGTTAAGAAAAATGTATCGTCAATTAGGAATTTCTTGTCATTTGAAACCTGTCTAATTATCTGTAATACAATAATTAGGCCTTATTTTGAATACTGCCCACCTTATTTAGTCGTTTTGATTCAAGTTGCTTAAGTGCACTTTAGAAATTGCAGAATAGATGCATGCAAATATTACTAAAATTCAACAGATATACTCCCATAAGGGTAATGCCTCACAATCTCGATTGGCTATCCGTGAAAGACAGGCTGTTTATTTTTCCATTATTTCAATTTTCAAAATAATAAATTGATGGATGTAGCCATTACTACGTGGTAGGAAATCATCACGGAAAATGAGAAATGTTTTTATACCACTTGTATTTGTAACTAACGTTACTGCAGTTTCATCCTACAGGGGCATTTTCAAACGAATACTGAGATGATTTACACTGTTAACGCTTATATACAGTGGTATATAGGTATATGAGGGTTAACATTGCTAATTATTTCAGTTTATTGTATTCATTTGAAAATGCCCTTATAGGACGAAACTGCAGTAACTCAAGTTACAAAGAGGTATATAAAAAGTTCAATTTCTCATTCAAACAACTGGAAACCTCCCTACTTACTTCAACCAATTCATTATTTATACTAACATGAATTTATATGTAAGTTAAATACCTTATACAAGAACAAAGAATTCTTTATTTCACTTTCAAATTGTTAGTTGAATACATAAAAAAGGTTTTATTTATATCATTTTCATACTGCTCAGTATTAATATGAACATTAGATTTAGGAATTACTTCAGTATCTCTTCTTCTTAATATATTAATGTACATGTTGCTTGGAATCTCAATTGAAAAAAATTGTATTGTTATATGAATTAACATTGTTAGGATTCCTATAACAATGAATGAATTTCTTTCTTTTAACACAAACTTTTATCAAGATCATGATGAAGGTGATGTGATAAACGACAGCCACGGAAGTGACATGATGAATTATAGCTATGAGGACCAAATAGTACAAATATCGTCTCAGAAAGCCATTACTAATAATGAAGTACCAATCATTGTCAAAAATAATTTCGCCTTCATTATCTTAGATTTCATCTGATTCTCACTGGCAACAAACAATTGCTCCAATATCACCAATACACTTTGACAAGAACGATGTAGATTTAAGCGATAATGATCCGTTACATGATGTGCAGCAGAACTTGGATTCCAACAAATATAATAATATACTAAAGTGTGTCGCTAAATTATATCATGATTTGTCATCTCACAATAATAATAACTGTACTTGTGCTGCACTGTTTGGAACCTTCCTCTTGAAGATGATCACTTGGTGATTGAAACACGTGTCGAGGTGTTGAAATAACGGTTTGGTGTTGGGATAAAACTCCAGTAATATTCAATAACTTTAGTCGTAGTTCCCTCAGTAGTAGCTTATCTAGTAGCAGTTCTTCATCGAGTGGAAGTACATTAGCCACTATTAGTAGTAGGTTGTTCAACAAAGATATATTGATAAATTCAATAATTCTGCGTTACCCAAAAGCAAAGAAATTAAAAAACAAATTGAAAACAGACGATCGGTAAAATTACAAAAACTAGTGGTCAAGCTCACACATCTATTTCTAAATCCAAGTATTATATTAAAGAACGCTCCTGTCACCTCCTTATTCTCAAAGGTATGGTGAACATTAAAAGAGTTCAAAGATCAACTCTTGTTATAAAATTTCGGCAGTCTAATGATATTATTCTTCAACGTTGTTATATCAACTATTTATGATTGAGTTTGCTACAAAATATTGTTACTCCAGAAGGAAAGTTAATCTAGCATTTTATTTCATGGTAGATAATGAGAAAAGAGTGTGCAAAAAATTTTTCTTATAAACATGCCATATATTTTAAGGAACAAATATTTTATTTAATTTATTTATCGCATGGTATCACCCCTTTTACAGTGTACAAGCATCAAATACAATAAATAATCATATAAAACTTAAAAATCAAAGAAAAAACTGAAAATGCAAAAGTAAGAGTTAAAGAAAAATCAAGCATTCAAAAATGAGCAAAAGCACTAAGATAAACAGAATTATACAATTCAAACTACAGAGGAAAATGGCGAGTATAATATAAAGGATACATGTAAGAAATGAGTGTATTTGAATTAAGAATTTGGTGTATAATTAATCTTCAAATCCCCTTCAAAAGATATTCGAATTTTGACATGCCTATACCTGTGACATCTATGTCTAGGTTTTTTCAATGAACATTCTTAGTGAACGATCAATAGGATATGGCATTCCATAGTTTGTATGGTGGAGGGAACCGTGAAACAGATCATTATATTTTATATTACTCAAGATATGAAACACCATATCAAGCCGAACTGAGAAATGATCAATCAATCCAAATTGATACCTGGAGAGACACAGTAACAGTAAATAGTTATAATAGTTGATTACCTTACAAACCTGCTAAAAAAATAATGAATGAGTTCTAGGTGTACTAAATTTTGAAAAACTCCTGCAGAGAATGAAATGAATCATTGATCAGAAATGACTTGAGGATAATAGTTCTGAATTTCGAAAGTAAGGCGCGGTCGGTGATGGTTTTTGGCAACTCATTGAAAATTAGTATTCCTATATTGAGCTAAGTGGCACATAAAAGATTAACTAGGGCTCTAATTGGTGAATACAGTAAAGTTCACGATTTAGTTGGATATTAATGGATGTCGAAGGGTAAAGCTAACTAATATTTGTTGTAGATACATTAGGCAGCCTCTAGGACGTTTGGAAACAAAAGTGGAAGAATGGCCAATTGCGAAAGCAACTGCTTACAGTACTTTATTGTTGACTTATTGTTTATTGTCAGTGATATTTTTTTCGGGTTATATATAGGTTTTTAGTAGATGTAGATTTGCCCTACCATCATACGCCATATACCTTTATATAAGCTATTTTGTTTCTGTTCATTTTGTATTTACCTTTTTATTACAGTAATCTCCATTTCTTGTCAAACGCCTTTCATGATTTATTCTGTTTATAACACAAGTCTGACTACGTAAATCGCCGCATGCGCAATCCGATAAAAAAAAAAGAAAAACCGAAGATGGTTCCAATTCAGAAGCTGTTCGTGCTACCGCTAATTGTCGGTTATTATATAAAATCGCTAAATTAGTTACCAAGTTCTTTGCCTACATTCGCCGCAGACCTGTGTTCACAACAAGTAACTCCAATATCCATATTCTAGACCCAGAGAAGAGACACGCTGAAAAAGGTCGAGGTGGGTCATGTTATGTTCTTCTCAAACAGTTCGAATTTATACTTTTTCAAATTCAAAGCCAACGCTAAATTATTCAATATAATTTTAGGTTATTTTATTTTGTTTATGACTTTCTCGATGAGATAAAAATCTTTTGACAATTAAGTAAATTTTGATTGACTGGCTGATAAAAAACTCCTTTGATATCTATCGAGGAAGTTCGAAAATAAATGGAATTGATGAAAGAAAAATGTAATTTTCATATGTATTTTTTTCGTTCCGATTTCAATTTTTAGCTCTTTTTTTGATAGGTGACATAAAAAAAAGTGACAAGTTAGTGTCACTTTCCTTTGTGAAAAATACTTTGCATGTACTAGGACCACTGCTTTTCCTCTCTCTAATCTATTTTTTTCTCTCTAATCAGAAACAGGCCCTTCCACAACATAAAAAAGAATGAAAGTAGTCTGAATTACTGATCATAGAATAAGTGACGAAATGAAGAGTGACGAGATAGACACACAATGTAATGTGGTAACAAATTTCCAAATATGCTTTTCTTACCTCGGCAGTAACCATTAGACAATTAAATGTCGAGTAAAACGTCAATATAGAATTAATGGCTGCAAAAGAAATCACCATCGACTATTCCATAAAGATATCCAGGGTGGAGACTAGACTTAAGATGTAGAATTCCAGTCAACTTAATAGAGTCGACTGATAAAGGTGAAGCTATATAATGGCAAGGGCATGATGTTGGAAACTTCTGCTCTCTGTGATGAAAGATCAAGTGTTACCTTGATCAACAAGAGCTTGTGTGAGAACTGCACCTAAAAGGCAAATCACAATCATTGCGCATGCAGTGGACAAATAATACGACTTCCAGATACGAATTACTCTGCTGGAACCTTAGATGGAGCTAAAATTTTTCATATCAAGAATGTGAGAAGTATCCAAAATCTTTCGATACCAACCCAAATCATATGAAAAACTGATTGGGAAAGGCTTCCACATCTCCAAGGAATTCCTTTCTCCCAAACTGACGAACAATTGATGATATTACTTGGACAAGATAATATCTACTTGAATGTTCTCAGAAAAGTTTTCCAGAATGGAATCAATACTCCTACAGTGACTAAGACTGAGGTTGAATGGATTCTCAATGGTTTTTCTTTCCCTTTTTGTAGTAATACATACCTGACAATTCTCTTTACGAATTAGTGAAACATTCTTTCACGACAGAAGCATTTGGAGTACTACCTTATCAAAATCCACTAACTGATGAAGAACTACAAGCCTCAGTAATAATTAGGAGGACTGTGAAACGCTTATACTCGTGTTTTGAAATAGGACTTCTTTGGAAAGAGGATGATTTAAGACCAGAAAGGAAAACGACTGTGATTCAATGTTTGAAATGTGCTGAGAGACAATTACAAAAAAAAGAAGAACTGAAGCTTCAGTACTGTAAAACAATTTCCAGTTACACTCATGTGTGAAGACTGTGATGCCTTATACATACGCCAGACTGGCTGCAGTTCCAACACGACATTTGAGGAGCATGAAGTTACATACAGATTGAATAAACAAGATTTCAACTACGCCAACCATCTTATAGAAAACACTCATAATTGCACAGAAAACCCAAAAGTTCTACACATTCAACCAGAAAGTCTGAAGTCAAATATATTGGAATCTATAGAAATTAAAACACAACAACATTGTTCTGAATGATCAAATATTTATAGTTCTCCAATTATCAATGTTATTAGTAATTTTCCAAGAGTCCTTTGATACCTTTCTCTACCTAACAATGCAACTTATAGTATTTAAGGAGATGACATACATATACTTAGGTTAGTTTATAACTCGCCCAGGAGGTGATGACAAAACAGCTGTTAGCATTAAATGTTAGTGTAGTGTGAATTGCAAATTATTATTTTCACCCTACCTATTCAATTAAAAGAATTCACACATATTAGAAATTAGAAGATTGTAGAACAAGTGAGAATCCCCAGAAAGATTTATAAAAAATCGCTAATGTTGATGAAACTCTGTTATTGCAATTTTATTCAACAATCTCAATATCACCTGAAGCACAAATACTATTTCACAAAAAAGAACTGGAGAACTATTCAAATTGTTGAAAACATTATATCTCCTATGTATTTACATGCATCAGATGTTTACCCCTGTAAATCGTATCAACAATCATTTACCCCCTTGATAAAAAATCTTACAATACTCGGATACTATTTAAGTCCGAGTTTTCTCGTATATAACAAACTGCCACATCGTATTAGAGAAATGCTGAAACAACTTTTTCTAGAGAAATTGCCAACTGACAGAGCCTGGCTGGAATTACTGTTCAATTGTATGAAATAGTGATTGATTCAGCCAACTCCACGAAGCAAACCGGCCCTATATAATGATAATGACTCTTCTAGATGAATATGTCAGAATCAAGCAAATATTACTGGGGAAGCAGTAACTTGAAGACAGGGGCCATGTACCAATATCAATTGTAATAATCCGACTTGTTGCCATCAATATTGCAACTTGTCAACCTTCTTCAATGACCAATGAAAACATACAAGAACTTTCAATGACACCATCCTCTTACATTTGGGGTTAATTTTTAATTCTGAATAATTGTTCGTCCTAAAGTTTTAGCCCAGTAAAAATAAATCAATGTTGGTATTAGGTTCAAAGGTAACAAAAAATCAATAGTAAATACAAATGTATTCTTGCCGACGTTTCGAATTTAATTAAATTCTTCTTCAGGGCTCTGTAACAATGAATTTTCATGAATATACCTTCCACAAAACTTATTTCAATTTCACAAGAAATAA
>WOGO01009611.1:0-10139 GCA_015342085.1 Leptinotarsa defecta | reverse complement strand
CGTATTTTCACATTCACTTAATAAACACACTGTGCTCCTGCCTGAAATCTTTTACTACTGATTCAAATTTTGAAATATTGGAAAGGGTCTAGTCTCCCGTTCACGAATCAAAATATTTAATATCATTGTTGAACTTTTTTGTCCCACTCATGAGAATATTTCACCTAATTTGACAGCCAATTTTCGGTGATTGATGCGGAGCGATATTTAAAGTTGACGAGACATCGAGAAACGTACCTAGTTGCGAACTTTGCAGAACAATGACCTTGATATAAGTTATCGAATATGCGAAACAGACAGACAACCACTCTAAGAAAAATTATACTGTAACAGTTTCTGGAAAAATTGAATTTCGAAGGTAACCATTCAGTTTTTTCTTTTTTGCTTTCAATTACGACTGTAACGCAACGCATGCACGGCGTGCTCAAATAATACACAAAACAAACACAACCATATATGTGTAAACATAATCACAATATATACATACACAGAGTTAGCAGAGTGAAGTGAGGCCTCTCGTCAACTGGCGGCGGAAAGTTGCGAACTGAGAAGCAACGAATTCATGCGAACACCATTCGTACAAAATCGTTCAATGGACATCGTCCATTTCCTTTTACGAAATGGCAAATGGCGAAATGGCTCTTCGGAACGGGCTTTCTGATAAAAAATTCCCTTTGGAATTATCTCCTTTGATTCATCACCGACTTATCAGGCGCTGGCAATATCGACAAAGGCGCAAAAAGAAAGAAGGGAGAATTTTCTTATCTGTGGCATGATCACTTATTTATTTTCGAATGAGAAAGGGCACATTTCTGCAAAACTTGAAAAATTCAGCAATTTTCGAGGGACGATCTCTTCACATGAACGTCTGGTTGGTGACATTACGGTAAATGTATAAAGCAAAAATTACTTTACATTTTTTAAAGAAACTGTATTTTTAATATTAAATGGTAATGTTTATCAATATATCGATAGTTACTTTCCCGTTGGTCCCACAAATATTTCCTTTCCTGAATAAGCGAACTTTACTCTTCACAGTCCATTTGTGTGTCTTTTTTCGCACTAGATCGCAATCAAATCCCAGCAGAACAGGATCGGTTCGCACCTCGTACCTAGTCGGACGAAAACTGACGAACGATACGGGCTAAGTAGATGCAGTTCCCTACCTATCCATGTGTTTTAACAACAAAACAATTAATGTTTGGTGTCTATACTTATGTGAAATTCTCTGAAGAATTCAATTTTCAGGTTCAACGAACTCAAACATGCATTTCTGAGCTCGCAAGATGTTCTAAAAGGTGACAAACGGATAAAAAAAACGTAAAAAACGATCAAAATTACGAAAAATGGCCGTTTAAAACGTGCCCAGGTCTTAAAAAATCTGAAAAAATTCATGAAGTTTCATATTTTTCGGAAAAATAAAAATGTGACGTATTTTTTTTGGCATTTTAATTTTTTTAATTTTTTTCAAGTGGGGGGCATGGGATTTTAGAGACCAAAACATTTTTTTTCCGAACGTGTAATCATCACCTAATGAATTTTTTCAGAATTTTTCATCAAATAGTGAGCTGGGAAAAAATAAATGAAAAAAAAGTCAATTTTTTGGCTCCCCAGCAGGGGGAAGGCGAGTCACGTGACATATGGACCACCCACCTCGAACATGTTTTTTCGGCCCGGTTAACATTTTCTATGGGCTAGTTTGGACATTGGATATGGGGGGCATTTTACCTTTCTTGATAGGGATACCTTTTTCGCTCAACGGTAAAGCCCTGAATATCTACAAGAGTTATTCATATGTTCAGTTCCATTTTTTTAAAATTTCGCTGAGTGGGAGGTGCTCTATGAGAGTGTCGTGCACAATGATGCAATAATATTTTGAGAAAAACTCTCGAATGCTTCGATATCAAGTTTAACATCAACACTGGAACTTTTGATGCTCTCGTCCCTTCTGGAACAATGGATGTCCGTAAAGGCGGTGGAAGTGAGAAGAGGACTATGTTCATTAGTAATTTTGTACTTTAGGCCGAATTACGAGTAGTTGAAATAAGCTTGCGAAAAATTTTCCTTTGCACAATTCAGATGCATATTTTCTTTGGGATAATTCTCACCGTTTAGAGTGAGCGTTATATTGGTGATATTCAAATGATCGAATATTATTGGATCATTTTTGACTTTAGTGTAATCACGATTGTTTTGGAAACATACAATCACATAGCCAAGGCTTTCGAGGAACGAGGAAGTCTTAATGGCCCAAATTTAATTTTCTGCACCTTATGTGAGAGCAGACAACATATGAAGTTTCTATTTTCTGAAAGGTATGGGGATGGAAGTGTCAGCTTGGATAGCTTTCAAAAGTTGCAATTTAATTTGATCATGCGTAAAGGTTCGTTTAACTTTGAGTTCGATATTTTCATTCGTTGTTTTCTGATAGGCTCAGTCCATTAAACCTACTGTGTAGGTATATGGAGACTGGCCTGAACGTTTAAAGTTCATTTGCTTTAGATTTGTTGACTGCCAGTCTTCAAGCATATCCCACTGACTAATAAGAAAACTTTAATGGAAATGTCCGATGTTTCCGGGTATATAAACCCGGAAATATTGAACAATTTGTTAGACACGGGCTGTGCAAGCCTACACAACATAACTTCAATATATTTCTTCTCTACATTCAGGATACAAAAGTTCAAAATCCAAGATTACTCGTGAAATATTTTGATTTCAGTTCAGCACAGTAATATTGATATTTTCATTTCATTCACCTGAAAAAATTTTTTCGCCATAAACACAAACTGACAAACATACACAGAGTGTTGGACATCCCCGTATATTATCAGGGTATACGCCAAACCCAAGATTTAGTACTAATCATTCGATAGTACTCGTATATGTACATTTTCTTCTTGACCACATATTCTCGAATTATTATACTTTACATGTAAGTAGATTCCTTGTTTTTGTATATATTGTGCCGACTGAGACTGATGACAATGAGTTTTTGTATTCAATATTTCATGCCAAGGCCATTTTGGTAATTGTTCTGTTTTATGTCTCTATATCATTTTGAGAATTATATTGACTACCTTCCTATTTAGGTAATAATGATACTTTTCCTGTTTCCTTTCAATATTAGAATCCCTTATTGATTTCTTTTCATGATCGATATGAGTATAACGGTTTTGTTCCTCAAATTTTTTTTTCTATTGAAAGGGGTATATTTTCTTCACCTCCATACAAAATAATGGTAATCTTTCAAAGAAAGGAAGAAAGCAATTATTTTGGAAATAAAGCCCCCTCGTATCGTTTATCGATGACAGTATGTATATAATGAATTTCATTCGTTTATTTAATTGACTATCAGCAATAAGAATTTTGCCTTAAATTAGAAGATATTTTGGGAAAAAAAGGTTTTTGGCTTTCTACTTTTCCATCTTCATACAAAAAAATGGGAATCTGCCTAAAAAAAGAAGAAAGCAACCAGTTTCAAAAAAGTAACTCTTCACAAAGGTGTGTAGACAATGAAAATAAGTTGAATCTCTTTTGAGAGTGCTTTTATAGTATGGAAATTAGACTTGGAGTCGTTCACAATTTGTAGAAAGGCAATTTGAAACATGTTTATACAAATGTTTGTCTATGAGAATACATTCTGTGAAAACAAATTCAATTTCATACTCATAGTTATGTTTCAGATAACGTTGAAGAGTTGAGAAAGGAAACACCCACTTTTGAGTAGTCATTGAAAAATATTCTGGTTCGACTAATTGGTTTGCAGAATGATGTTGACGAGAAACACTATCTAATATTATTTAGGGAAATAATTATGCCTGAACTGCTTATCAATATTAATGCTTCTTCATATCCTGGTCGTATATAACATGAGAGTCTCTCATTTGATTCAGTGGGATTTAGAATTTTTTTCTGATAAACTCTGTACTGATTACGTGATATCTGATGAAGCGTGCTTTTTTTCTCACACGAGTATCAGTCAATGAGCTGATAGCAAGTTGTCGACAGACAAATATAAAGGAGTGAATTCGTTCGATGTTGAACAAAGGATTCTAACCTAAGCCCTTTAGAGTTTTTCTATAGGGTCATTTGAGAAAGATATCTATAAAATTGAACCAGTTGAACTGAGATACCTCAAAAACTGAACAACAGCTGAAATATCAGAGAATCTAAAATTATTCGTATCATTCATCAGTATCATGTTATCATGACTAACTTGATTGAAGTCAAGAAATAGTGACAAATAATCTGAAAAACTTTTCTAACCTCTCCACCTCATAATTTTCATTGTTGATTTTTCTACCTGTTATACTGAATGCCCGAATGCATAAATTATTTACTGATTTGATCTCTGGTTTTATATTTGAATGTTTCCTTCATCACACACATTGCATATTATTGACCATATTTTCATCAGAAAAAACAATAAAGTTCGTAACAAAATAAACTTTGAGTCATCTGTTATATATAGTGGTATAACAGACCAATACTCAATTCTCATATTTATAACTATACCCATTGAAACTAATGAAACATCAAAAATGATAAAAAATTATAGAAAAATCAATTCTGATGAGTTGAAATTACAACTACAAGTGGAACACTGGAAAGATACCTTATCAAATAATAAAACGCAAAAATCTTACGATACTTTCATTGTCAAACTGAAACGATACATATGCCAATCAACTGAAACTATTATAATACATCGTAAACTTTATCGTAAAATAAAACCGTGTATTCTGCTGGTCTTATAAACTCAATCAGAACTAGGGATCATCTAAAAAAAGGATTTGAATCAATACTCTCCTGATGCTGAAATGAAATATAAAGAATATAGAAATAAACTAAATAACTTGAGAAGAACAACGAAACATCAATACTACAAAAAGCAAGATGCTAATGGTAATTGCAAAGATACGTGGAAAGTAATTAATGATATTTCGAATACCACATACCACAAAAACATTGCAGAAAATACAACCATCACCAAAGAAAATAGTGATTGTATAACAAATAACGAAGAAAAAGCTAATATATTTAACAAACTTTTCACTAATATAAGAATAGAAATGGCTAGCAATATCGAAAAAATTGATTTACTGAATATCTTTTTGACAGAATCCACAGTGACACCCACATTATTTCTGGAGAGCTAACCAATTTTACTCATTTCGAAATTGAAAAACAATTGTACGCCAGAACCAGATGGAATATCATCTAAACTTATTAAAATCATCCATAATCATTCCAGTGTTAGATCTCGACCAGCAAAGATTGAAAATAAACCAGTGAAAGTGAAAGTGAAGTGGAGTTTGACTGTGTACCTGGCCCAAAAGGATTGAACTGCAAAGACCTACCTGCGTGAAGAGTCCCTGAGCCACACTCGTCCGATTGTAGGCAAAATCCTTAGGTGAAGGATCCCTAGAATTCAACCACAAGTGCCTGAAAGGACAGCATTTCAGCCTACCTCCGAAAACCAGGAATTGAGGAAAACGGAAAACAAAATCAGGTCGTATAAACACTGGAGGATCGTCTCCAAAAAAATTAGCAAAGCAACCACGCCCATCATAGTCATCATAGATGACAAAGAACAGTATACAAAGGGTCTTACATACGGTGTAAACATATTCGGCCGCACTAATGAGTAAGCAGCTTCAAACATTAACCCCCTCCCGCCAATACCGAAATATTACAACATTTGCAGTAATAACGGGCACCTGGTAACAGAGTGCCTAACTCATAAAGTGAAGTGCCCCCACTGCGGGGAAGCTCACCCCTCAACCAAGTGCAATAAAACGGCAAATCCGAAATGCCCAAATTTCGAAGGCGATCACCCAGTCTTTCCACTGAAATGCCCAAAAAAGTTAGAAACTCCTCAGAATCCAAAAGAAACAGCTCCCATAAACATCAAGAAACCTTCCACAAATACCCCAATCATCCAGCAAACTGAGGCTATCATTAAAATTCAGACAACATTACTACTAAATCTCATGCGCCTACAATGAGAACTGAGATATTAGCAATTACAAATGAACTCTGCAAAGTAATCCTAGATCACTCCCTATTCCCCACGGTCAGTGGCAACAAAGTCGATTACACCTTCACCGAGCTGATAGAGGAGTTGAATGGCTGAAAGACCAACGAATGACACGGGGCGTTTTATCCTCGGCACTGTTAACGCCCAAGGACTCTCCAGAAAAAGGCCATATACAAAAAATCTCCTACACACTCAAAATATCCACATCCTATGCCTCACCGATACCCTAACCAAAAATTCTCCCAATTTCTCCGGATATAATACTATTCATTGCCCAAAGGATCAATACTCACGTGGTATCGCGATCCTTACTATACACGGACTAGCACACAAAAAACACAATCTCCCTCCTGCTCTCCTAAATCTAGATTGCCTGGCGACACGAACTCGAACGCCAACGGTCGACTCCTTTCCAACTTCCTTCTAGACCACAACATCTACAGAGTGCCATGTCAGGACCTGACGTTTCAGAGTCACCAGGGGGCCTCGATAATCGACCACATCATATGCTCAGAGAGCCTTGTAGAAACGGTCGGTGATCGGGCCTATATTGGGGGCACAATCACGTCGGATCATCTACCTCTACTCGTCAATATCACATTAAATATAAAAATTCCAACAGTTCCAGAAACCATCTCGTTTAAAAACCACGAATTCACGGATGTAAAACGCTTTCAATCTCTTGTATCTCAAAAACTCTTACTACTAGACAACCCTCCTCTCAATAACCCCAGACAAAAAGTCATCATCGACTCTGATGACATCGCCACTCCAACTTCAACCAGAAGAACCAACATCCAAACGCTTCCTCCGTATATAATCACCCTAATGAAAAACAAACGAAAGCTGTACAGGAGCTATATAAGAATCAGAGACCAGATAACCAAAACTGAATGGAACCGACTCAACGCCCGCATTCGTCTTCTCATCAACCAATTTACCTAGAAAAGATGGATGGAAACAACGAAAAACCTAGACTATCGAGATGGCGCAGCTTTCTGGCACAAATTCAAAATCATTACAGGACAAAAAGGAAAATCCGTCAGTCACCTCGAGATTGACAGCAACATCATTTCCGGTCCACCAGATGAAGCAGAATGCTTTCGAGAAAATCTTGAACGCACATTCCAACACCCAAGAGATATCTATTTCGACTTCCAACACTTCAACTTCATTCAACGTCAAGTCCCCGCCTATCTAGGCAGACATCCAGGGCAAATTCCCTTGACCCAAACTATCCCCTAAGAGCCCCCTTCAGTGAGGAAGATATTCTCCAAGCCATCCACTACGGAAAAATACAACTCCAGGACCCGACTCTATAAAATAAAAAATTCAGAAAAACCTCCCCGATTCTGCCCTAACACATCTGAAACACGTCCTGGACGCATGTCTGGAATATGCATACTTCCCACTTGCCTGGAAAAAGGCAAATACTGTCCTGATCCCAGAACCCCACAAAGACCAAACCAATCCAGACTCCTATAGACCTATTAGTCTCCTCAATGTTCTCGGCAAACTCCTACAACGATCAACCACAAACATACATGAAAACAACATCATCCCTCCTCACCAACATGGATTCAAACCAGAACACTCTATCCAAAACGCGCTAGTCGAATTAAGTACACACATCTCCCAGAACATCAGTTCTTCCTTTGATACTGTCGCCATCCTCCTAGACATAGAAAAATCATTCGTCAAGGTCTGGTACGTGAGCCTGATCTGGAAACTAATTCGAATCCAACTTCCATCACATTTTATCAGACTAGTCGCCTCCTATCTCACCAACCGACAAATCCGCATAAAAGTTGGCGAATCCCTATCCCTTCCATTCACTCCCAAAGCCAGAGTCCCCCAAGGCTCTATCCTTGCACCCACCTTATCCTCAATCTATGTGAACGATACTCCCACCTCCCAAAAAATCCTGCAATATGCGGACGACACTATCCTATACGCATCTGCAACCAGTACTAGCATCCTACAAACAAAAACCCAGACAATGATTGGCCACTTTGAGCAATGGTGCAACAAGTGGCGAAACAAAATAAATCCCGTAAAAACTCAAACAATTCTCTTTAGATACCCAAAAACCACTACCCGTCCTGAACTTAACACTAACGACTTGAACCTCAAGAGGAGAAAACCTCCATCTTCAAAACTCGGTGTCCTACTTGGGGTTTACCTTCACAAGTACCCTCAACTGGGAGACGACCTTAGAGAAACTCTGGACAAAGTCCGGAAAAAAGCAAACCTCCTAAATGCTCTGAGAGGCAAGCTCGGTAGATGCAACAGTAAGACTCTCTTACACACATACAAAACCTTCATAAGACCTGTCGTGGACCACAAAGCCACGATCTACAGTACCCTATCCTAAAGACAAGTCCACCGAATAGTAAGAACCGAGAGAAAAATCCTACGAAATATCCAAAATCTCCCCTTCAGATATACCTCAAACAATTTATACAAGCAAATAGATATCACTTCGATCAATTTGAGATTTCAGGAACTCCAAGGCAGATACGCTACGAGAACTATGAGAAGCCAAAACACCGCGGCCATCAACACCCTTACCTCCCCATGGAGGCCCCGCGGAGGCGCCAAAAGGATACCACGGAGAAAGTTACCGTTCTCCCAGCCAGACTCCTGGGGTTGATGGAAGACTCTACGGAGCAGAACCAGAATATCCTTGAGGAATATCCATTAGCCATCAGATAGCGGAAAATCACAGCCTGGAACACCCTGAGAGCTGAAATAAAATCATCAACACTCCAGACTCAATATAATCCACACTCCCATGAATACCGACCACAGCCAAGAACCAGGACAACCGAATTCACTATCTATACTTATCATTCATGAACCATAACCTATAAATTATAATTTATAATTCATGATTCAACCACATACTAACACGTACTAACACTGATAGGAAAAATTGTGAACCCTGAAGAGGTATAAACCTATAGCAGGGTCCCACTAACCCCTTAATAATGAATAAACGTAATCATACATACATCCATAATGAAATACTGAACCCACTTGTTCATGTAATAAACCTATGCTTCAAAAACGGAACTATTCCACATCAGTGAAAAGATTCAAGAGTAACTCCAGTGTACAAAAGTGGCAAACAATGTCATTAGTAATTATCGACCAATTTCGGTGATTAACAATTTCGCGAAATTATTCGAGCAGTCAGTAAAAAAAAAGGTTAGTGGACTTTTTCAATAAACATCACGTGATAACTAAACAGCAATTTGGATTTATAAAAATAACAAAAGTACTGAAAATTCCATACTAGATTTTGTTGAACAAACAGTGGAAGCCTTGGAAACGTAGTTGAAATGCCTAGCGATTTCTATTAACCTTGCAAAAGCATTCGACACTGTATCACATGATATACTACTGAGAAAACTCTTTGGATATGGCATACGTGTTAACGCTTTACAGTGGAAGCAGAGTTATTCATCACAGCGGACACAGAGAGTAAAAATCGGTTATAAAATTAGTAAGCAGTTGAACATATCTGTTGGTGTACCCCAGAGAACAGTTTTGGGACCAATTCTGTTCGTTGCTCACATACACAGATCAGAGATTTTCAGAGGCACATAATTTGCATTACTGATGACGCAGCCTTAATATTGAAAGGTGAAACGTGGCATGATGTTTTACATATTGCAGAAAAAGAACTGCAAAAATTGCTGATGTGGTTAAGTGATAATTTACTCAGTTTGAATGTCAAAAAACTGAATTCATAATTTTATCACCGAATTCTAGTACGCAGCTAAACAATGTCGAATTGTATCTACATACACCTAGTTGCGCAAACCGGTTGTTCTGTAATTGTCCCACTATTGGGACATGTGTTACATTTAGAAGAGGTGACTTGGAAACTCAATCTTCTAGAATGTTTAGAAATCAATAGATTCAGGAATTCGGGTAATTGACTATATGATCGAATAGATTTAAATAACTCTCCGTTACTGAATATTTTTTCAAATGTGGAAAATGGAACATAAGCTATGGTAATTAAATTCATTACAAACTTAGGTAAAAAATCAGGTACTTGAAATTCAGGTACCTCAAATTGTAGAAT
>WOGO01009610.1:0-10139 GCA_015342085.1 Leptinotarsa defecta | reverse complement strand
TATTTTTTAAATTAAAATCGTTGTGAGAGCTACCAGAATTGCCTCCGCGAGCTAACGGTAGCTCGCGATCGACAGGTTGGCGACCACTGATCTAAGGGATTGAGGTATACACGCAGAGCTGATCCCCATTCTGTTATACTATATCTCAAATAGCTCTCCACTAGGGAACTATATATTTGTTTAAGTTCTTTGTGAGGTAAGTAATTTTTCAAGGAACGGAAGTTGTGAAGCATTGTTTGCAGTTTTTTTATTATATATGAGAGTCCCATGTTATGTTTCTATCTATGTAGACGCCCAAGTATTCGATTTCTGTCAGGGAATCTATTTTTAGTGTTTTTCCTCGTTCGCCGACATCAAGGGTTTCAAATGGACAATTATTAGATAGATTGCAGCTTAAAGGAAGAAAATTAGTTTTTTTCATATTCACTGTCAGGAGCCTTTGGTCAAACAATTTTTTGAGCAAATGAAAATCTGTTTCTACGTTCTTTTTCAAATCAAGCCAAGTGTCTGCCTCATAGAATATCGTCTGCGTATCCAAAGTAGCTAAGGTATGTACTGTTTTCTGGTTCGGAACAATGTTCTAAGCTTTTGAGAAGCAGCCTTTGTAATTCCAGTGACATGTTGTGCCAAGACATATTGGTACCCATTTTAACCCCCAATAAACTTATCGAAGCAGATAGCCAAATTCTCTGTCCTGACGTTATTATATGCGGTACGGAGACATTTATCTTTTTGGAGAAAACCGAT
Source organism: Leptinotarsa defecta (assembly GCA_015342085.1). Lineage (NCBI taxonomy): Eukaryota > Metazoa > Arthropoda > Insecta > Coleoptera > Chrysomelidae > Leptinotarsa > Leptinotarsa defecta. Next base: position 9,392 of record WOGO01009610.1, on the reverse strand, counting down.
GTCTGGTTTTTGTGGCATTGAACTGAACCAGGTTAGTTTAACCCTAATTCAATATAATTCCTAGATCCTCATTAAGATATGCAACCTCCTACTGCCGGTGAAGATGTGCATCCACAGCCGATTTTCTGGAATCCAAATGAAATGACAAGGCAAGTGTGCTGTCGTCAGCAACGCAATATATTGGATTCTTGGTTTTTTCCAATAAGTCGTTGATAAACAGTAAAAAGAGGATTGGAGTCAATATGGATCCCTGGGGAACACCTTCAGCCTAACAGTGCCTTGTCAGGCAACACAGAACTACAATTTATTTGAAAACGGTTGACAATGTTTTCTGGCAAATGTTACAGATTCTGACGGCTGTTGCTTAAAAAAGTTTTGACAGACTTGAAATCTATGGAAGAACAAATGAAATGTTAACATAATTGAAAATACGAAAATTACCGAACCGAGAAATTCGAACAGAAACGTATGAAGAAGAAGAATAAAAATGTAAGATTGCTAATTTTCAAAGCAAATAAATCATCGTGATTTGATATGTGATATTCAGTGAATTTCCTGGGTTGGAAACCCGTTTTTAATTTCGACTGTAATGGTCCAAATGAGCCAATATTCAATGGTTGAAGACGTTCGTGTGTTGTGGAAGTGAAAGGCATATAATCCCATTGTCATGCACATTAGTGAATGGCATTAATAGAAATGTGACTTTCATGATTTTCGCATGAAAGCTATATTGGATTTTCTTTCGAATATAAGGTGCGTATCTGGGTGTGCTTTAGAACATCAACAAAAATGCCCAAGTTTATCTAACCACTTCTCGTGGCTACTCCCAGAGAGTCTTCTGGAGCACCTTCTCTGGAGTGGTCCTTAAACTGTACTCGAGGGGAAATGAATAAGGGTGGTATGGTGTTTCCACTTGCTGATATGATATCATCAAATGTGACCAGCTCACATCTTTCGGCAGACAACCAACCCGCTTTTGGCTCAGCACAGCTGAGATACCAGATTTACCGTAGTTGAAAATCCGATCGGCAGTAAAATTTTATTTGCGGTGTATATTCTCCAGGTTGTAGAAAGAATCATTTACTATCGTTTTGTTGAAACCAAATTAATTGGCAGCACTTATATTTTCAGGTTCATACAAACTCAAATTTTTATAGCGTTTCAGAAAACTTACTAACCAGTCTGCTCCAGCCATCTTATTATTATTCTATGCAAATTAAGATTATACATGTTCGTAGTCTTAACTCCATATTTGGCTGCCGTTCTGCAAAACAAAATTATGACATCATTTCAATTTTTGTACCCCCGCATACTTCTGTATGAACCTATCTCATCACAAGAAAATGAAATCAAAATATTGCTAGAATAAGGCAAATAAAATTGAACTGAATAATCTAGAGAGCAGCAGCTTCCATTGAAAAAAAAAGAGGTTCGAAGTGAGGTTATGTATGAATCTGGTACACTTTCCTCTATACATAAGTAGGTACCACCAAAGAATGGGTTTTGTATTATTTGGAACCACCGATTATTGGCGGCGTTGGTCCGCCCTTTTTTCGACATGTTCTAGAAATTCAGCACTCAGAACTATTTGCTAACACGGTTCATGTTTTATTTTTTTCTTTCAAATTAATTCCGAAAGAAACATACTTCATATCATTACATATTGTATGCCCTTTAACGATTATTTCACGAAGTGAATGGTTTTTTCTGTAAGATCAATTCTGCCATCTTTACAGTTTCGTACTAAAAGGCCTGTTTTATATTAATATTATCGCAATTAGACCTGGGGAAACTTTTGATGACGTATCCGGAATCTTGAGAGAACGGTATTGGAACGTAAGTAATGTATCAAAAATGTTGGATATATTTTATATCTACATAATATATATATATTACGACAAGAATTTTTCATTTGGGAGACAAACATAAATATTTTTTACCACAATTTTTGGACAACAATATTTCTGGACAACCGGCTGTTGGTCATTATGAAAACTGATAGATAGGTACATAAGTTTAAATACCGGTTTACAACCCGACGAAGTTCAATCGTCTATAAGTTTTTATAGTGATATTTAACCAAATTCTGAGTGCTTAAATGAATGTCATCAAATATGACCTAATGGGAGTCATAAAAACTTTGAGATAGAAAAAAGTTTTGTTAGTTTCATTATATTATTTATCGCTGAAAATATTAAATTAGGAAACAATTAACACAGCAAATAATTTTTTCACCAAGGTACTATGTTTTCCAAGAATTATCACTTTCCGGAAGAACGGTACATTTACCTTGAATTTCAATAGGATTTTAGATAACGCACGAAACTGAACCAAAGGGATTACCGAAGACCTCAAACAATGATTTGAATTATGTCAAAGATTTTTTTTGAGTTTGGTGACCGTGGTTTCCATGTTGACGACGACGGTATACATTATCGAGGGAGATGAAGCATTTGCTGTGGAGGTAACTAAGGCTTTTCTTCTGTTGTCTCATCGCCTTTGATAATGTCTTCCGCAGTTCTGGATGAAACCTACAGCCAGATAATAGCTTTGAGATAATTATCTCCAGCTGTGCAAAAGGATTGGGATATTTTTGCACCTTGAATTTTTTTATTATGCTATGATAATTGAAGGAATACTTCAAAAACTGCTGTGTTACAATTCGTTGACTTCCGTTGCGGCTAAAAAACGTATTCCATTCGTTTCCTAAAATTGGAAAGTTGAGAAGTGATAATAGTGTGATCTATTTCCAGATCTTCATTATTTATCTGGGGCTTTCATTTGTTTTTTTGGAAGAAATGCTCCACGATGAAAAGAACTTTTTAACAGCCTTTTTACCGTTTTGTGATTCGGTTTGATTTTTTACGAATTCCTTTCGCCAAATAACCTGCATACTCGGTCGATAATTCGATTAAATTTACCATACCTAGATAACCAAATTTGAAAAAATCTCAGTTCGATTAACCTCATGAATTCATAAAAAACACCTATACAATGTCAATAACTACCCTCATTTGTTTCCATAGCATTCCTGTAGTATTAAACGATCTAGTAGGTACTCATAAACGATGAATAGAAAATGCTTCCTAGGACTCAACAGTACGGAGAAACAGAGATGAATGGGTGTTAAGTGACTTTCGCCTTTTTAAGTATAGAATGAATATTTTTTATTTCATTATTTAACCTGAAATCATATCTTCAATAGAAACCATGACGTCAAATTGATAGCTTCATTAAACTTTATGTAACTGTTCGAAATAGAGATTTCGAAGCCCGTTTTATTGTGAACAGTTGATGTTTCTTGAAAATCATCTCGGAATTTCAAAAATATGTTGAAATACAGGGTGTTCCATTTGAAAAACGTGAGATTTGGCCCATTTTTATATCTTCAGAATTAGTCATCGATTCCGAACATCTTGCATACCATTCTGGAAATGTTACTCCTACAAGACGATGGAATGAGGTCTTTTGATGATTCAATTATAGTTCATCCATACATTCTATAAATTTTTTAAATATTATGGGGATCAATCGAGAGTCGAATACCTAAACTAAATCCGTCCAACAAACAAAGTAACCCAAACAAAGATATATGCGTGATCAAAGCATGATCACCATGCACATTTGCATCTGTTGGGTAAAATAAACAAGCTCCTTACGCTGGCCAATCAGATTGGACTGCAATCGGCTGACGGAATTCATGTTATAGTGTCGGAGTGGTCGGTTACGTTTTAACGCTCTTGTTGTGTACATATGTTTTTTTAATGTGAAGTACTGATACGTGTGGAAAAACTGCTAATTTGTGTCCCTACACCCCACCTAAAAAAATTCCTATACCCAGCCGCGTATTAAAAAAATCCGTCGTTCCGTAGTGCGACTCTGTATAAGCCACCTTGTCTGGGAGATCACGTGCACTATCCAGGATAATGTTTTGGAACACTTTGGAATATTTGGAACATTCATCATATTTTCTAATATATATACACACACAATCAGAAAATCACCATCTGATTGTGTGTGTATATATGTAGATGACGAAGTAGATGACGAATGAGACTTTGTCGAAACGTCGTGATATCAATCCCATTGAAGATAATAGCAAAGAACACGGATCAAAACCCGGAAATCCGTTCAGCACATTCCTATCTGTGGGAAACTTAGATTTAACATTAACATATCTTACTATTTTGTCGGATACCACAAGGTATCTGAGCAAATGTATCAAATTGTATCAAACGCCTTACGGTAATCGATCCAGGCCATGGAGAGGTTACGCTTATATTGTATCGAGTCATTATTATTATTATTATTATTTCACCGTAGTGATGTTTCCACCGTAGGCTATATCCAGAACCATTCTGTCATGTAGATATTCCAAACTCAAAAGTCCACGTCCTCCCTGTTGTCGCGAGAAGTACAACCGTGGGACGGACGATTTAGGATGCAAACTCCTATAAAGATGCATCATTTTTCGGGTCTTTACGTCGAGTTGGTACAGCTCCTCCCGAGTCCACTTCACTACTCCAAACGAGTAGAGTAAGATTGGAACGGCAAGCATATTTGTTGCAGCAACTTTGTTTTTCCCCGACAGTTCCGATGACCAGATCTGTCGAAGTTTGTGCTGATACTTGCCGCGGAGAGAGTTCTTCACTGTTATTATTATTTTCTTTTGATTTTCATTGAAACTAGTTCAGTAATCCAGTATTTCTCTTCCCGCAGATTCTGTGATTCCCCCACAAGTGACCTGGACAACCGCACACCAAAAGGTAGAGGTAAGAGAGGACGTTCTGCGGCTGCTCAGCCAACACCTAGCACTGACCTAAGCAACTTCACAGAGACGCGGTCATCGGTCCACAGCAAGCTGCGCAATGGTGGAGGCGGAGGCGCTGCCGCCGCCCTCAAGGGACGCCGAGGAGCTACTGCCACCGCCAACGGCGCCGGTCCGTCGACGGCCCCCTCGTCGCCCGCGCCCTTTGCGCCGCCCCGCCCGGACAACAAACGCAAGAACCGAGTCGGCGAAGAGGACACCCCACCCAGCGGTACCGTCAAGAAGACCAAAGTCGTGGGACCGCCGCCGGTGGCCCCCGTCCCATGCGGAAGCCCGCCTCCCTCCCCCGTGCTGTTGGAGTGCCCGGAGCCGAACTGCTCGAAGAAGTACAAACATATCAACGGGTTGAAGTACCACCAGTCGCACGCGCACAGCTCGGCTGACGATGACGACACAAAGGACGTGACGTCCATGTCGGAGAATGACGAGTCGAATATTGAGGCGCCAAGCCCGTTGAATGCACCGCAAGCAAAGAGTCCTGACAAGAGTAGTCAGGACAGTCCGGCGACGCCTCCGAAGAAGGAGAGCGAGCTGCCGCTGCTTCTGCGCGAAGCTTCGAGCCAGCCTGGCACTCCACGCAGCACTCCCCCCTCCCCCGCCACGCCGCAGGAACTGCCGCCGGCGGCCGGCTCACCTACCGTGCCTCTAGTAGTTGCCGACGCTAAAGCAGTCGTCAAGCCCGGAGTTCTGCGCTATACGACGCCGGAAGACTATCCCGTCGGTATCTTTTCAGGGAACAAAGCTCAGGTTCAAGGTATGCGCGTCACTTTTTATTATAGCGGTATATTCACCGTTTTTTCGTTGATGTGTGCGTTTTCTAATCCTTTGTTGTTTAGTGTGTCTCTCGTCTAACCTCTAGGTTTTCCTTCCCGCAGGTAATGTGTCTAGCTTTCTTTTTATTCCTTGTGTGTCTTTATGGCGTTCATTGTGTTAATTTTTAATCTAACGAATGATTCTCAATCACCAAGGCGCCACAGGGTATTTTTCATAATTGACAATTGAAATTGTCGATCAACCATATTCAACAATTTGAACTGTTGATATTAAGAGTTCAAATTGTGGAATAACCATAACCCACAGTTTAATTTGTCGATCAGCCACAATTGATAGTTCAACTTGTCGATTCAGCCATAATTGACAGTGTAAATTGTAGAGATAATCGACAGTTCAAATTGTCAGTTCATCATGATCCACAGTATAAACTGTCGATCTGCCATAATGGACAGTTTATATTGTCTATCAGTCATAATGAATACTTTAAACTGTAGATATATTTGATAGTTCAAATTATCGATTAGCCATAATCAACAGTTTAAACTGTTGATATAATCCAGAGTTCATATTGTCAGTTAACAATATTCTACATTATAAACTACCTGTAACAGTCACGATCGACAGTTCATTTTATTTATTATTCTTGATCAACAGTTAAAACTATTGAAATAATTCATAGCTTGAATAGTCGATAAGGGTCATAATTGACAGTTTAAACTGTGAAGATAATCAAACACAGAAATTGTCCGTTTCCCTTAATTCACAGTGTAAACTGTTGATAGGTCTCAATCCACAGTTTATATGATCTATGACCTATGATCGGCAGTTCAAATTGTTGAGTTATTTGATAGTTCGACATTTTTGACTAACAATAATCAACAGTTGTACTGTCGATTAATTATAATGACAGTTCAAATTGCCGATTAGTTATTATCAACAGGTTAAACTTTGGAGGTAATTGATAGTTCAAACTGTCAAATTATCCATTAGCCAGGTCTTTTAGCCAGTTTCTATAATGGAGATTAGTGACAGATCAAATTGTTAATTTATCCATAATGGAAAGTTGGAACTGTCTATTCATTATGATAGTTGCTGAACCATAATCGACAGTTTGAATTGTCGATTAGCCCTAAACGATAATAGAAACTGTCTATTAGCCATAATCGACGATTGAAATTATTCATTAGCCATAATTCAATTTCATCTCCACGCTATTTTTTGAAATTTCAGTGGCTTAGGATGAAATCAAACATAAATTCACAATGTGATTGACTCCGGTGGAAAAATACTTTGAAATATCTACGAAAATATCAATAATTTTAATAAATGAAAGAGGCTATCTTTTTGAGGGTTGAACAAAGTCTGTGTTCAGCGACATCAATCAAAATTTCTAGAAAAATCTCTCTTGTTTATTGCGAGTACCAAGCTTATCTTGAATTACATCAAACAAGTTCTTGGCTGGTTTGGTATAACAAATCATGGCCAGACCAAATTGTCATTGAGAATCATTTTCACTTGTGCTTGTTATTTTGATTTTTATTACTTGTGGTAATCTATTGGTAAATGTTTTCATAAGGTGCATTAGTGAGAACTGTATTGTTCTGATATGCAAAGGTTGGAATGTTATTTTATTTTTATTATCATGAAACTTTACAGTTTTCAGCTCATTCACATCAATCCTCTATAATTTAGCCACATATAGTATCAATTCATCTTGAATGTTTTTAAAAATGTGTTTGTTACTAACAAATATTTGTTAATTTTTTTTAATAACAATGCGATGGATTATGTGGACTTTTTTAATAACGGCGAAGGATTATTTTCGAGTGGTCTACTCCTTTGATCGAACTGGAAAGTTTCAAAAGATAGAAATGTTGTCAAGTTTGAAACTTTTGAAATGAACTCCCTCAAGTATCTTTTTTGAGGTAACTACTTCAATACCTCTTTGCATTCGTAGTCCTGTTATTAAACATATTTTTCTTTCAGAAAAATATTGTAAAATATCATTTTAATGGTAATTGAAATGGATTTTCTCAATGCACTGGTACTCTTTATTTTTCCTAAAATTGGTCTGCAGAAAAGGTCAATTTTTTATGTATACTTCATTGTTGGGTGCATTCACCAAATGTGGATTGCTTTTTTTTGAAGGTATAGAACAAAAAAAATTTAGTAATTAGGAAACAGTTCAAATTTTTCGAGCAAAGTAACTTCTTTCATCAATTTTAGGTACTTGTTTCGTTTGTAATAGGTCCTATTCAAGTATTTGGATTACCTTCGCATAAAAATCTAATGAAAACCATTTTTATCCACCAAAACAAAAATGCTGTTTCTCGACGCATGTCTAGTCATCTCCTGATGATGCTAACTCGGTTAACGAAACAAACATCGGGAGGCAATGTTTTGTCTTCTGGTGTTTCCATTGGATTTTTACCTAAGTATGCATTTTTTAATTTGTATTACATTTGTTTGAGGGTACTACCAAAAATATCTCATTTTCCGGATCTGGTTCATCTGGTTCAGAACCCAAATACAGAGTTTATGATTACTCATCAGCTTTTCTCATTGCCTGTGATTTCTGAGTGTTCTGGCATCCAATCTAATTCAATTTATTACTATTCCAAACCTCCATCAGCATTACAAGATTACGTACATTTGTGCCAGGATGACGTATGTGTATTGCAGGAGTGATGATTTCAATGTAAATTCCAGCTCACGATCCATTTTCAGTTTTTCACCCATCTGTATACCACACATGTTTTTTCCTTGTATATTTTCTGCATGACTGATCATCATTTACCATTCAAGGTTTAGGATTTTAGTTGTGAAATTTGTGTGGAAAGTGTTTTGATGTTCGTTCCACAACGCTTCTGATTTTTCTCCAATTCTACTGTAGGTTTGATTTTTAGCTCGCGATATTCCCAAACAAGCAAGTTTTTCACCTCTCTGTAGTTTGTTAATAGCTTGTTTCATGATAGGTTAAATCACTATTAGAGTATAGCCAATAAATCATATCTCGTTTTAGTCACAACGTTTTCACGTAAGTATGTTCTCTCAGTACCAGTCCTATCTCCTCTTTTCTTTTTATACTGACCAAAACTGTTGTTTTGATTCCACTTCTTCTCCATCTTGACATTTCGAGATCCAAGTCACTTTTATTTGGTTCTTTCGGTAAATGCATGGTAGATTTCCTTTGAGTCACATTCAGTCCTTCTTCAGTCTACCTTGTTATAATATTCAGGACCTGACACATGGATCCCTTTTCCGCATTATCATACTATGCGTGGCACCGCAAAACTTGCTCTATCTGCTTGTGAAAATAAGTTGAGAATATGTAAAATTTTGTGAAGGGGCAAGCATAGATTAAGTATCTGCTGTTGCCTAGGATATTGACCAAAATGCATATTGTGAGGTTTGCAATTGCAGGCCTCATATATACCTGGACTTGGTAGATATCCCTAACACTGGACCTCCAACAGATCATGCCACTATATACCTACTTATATTCCTTTAATCCTTAAATATATATCTGTTTCCCTAAATTACTGTGAAAAATTAGTAACTAATATGACAGCATTCACTGAAAGATATTTTCATAACCTTTCTGGGTGATATACTACGGTTTCTTATCAAATACTAATGTCAACGAGTGTCATTATTATAATTAGTTTTCATTCGCAGGAGTAGACGATTTGAAAATGTCCCGAATTGAACTTTCGAGATGAGCCAATCCGGAGGCAATCGAACCTCCCCGCCCCCCTCTAACCTCTCTGTCGTTTCAGGTCCGCCGATA
>WOGO01009609.1:0-10139 GCA_015342085.1 Leptinotarsa defecta | reverse complement strand
ATCACTTGCCCTTAGATATAAGACAGGCAAATTTGACCAACAAAATGTTTAGAATAAGAGTAAAAACATTTTTGACTGATATACCCTATTATAATTTGCAAGAGTTCTATAATGATAAATTTACGTGACAAAATGTACATATTTTAATTTAGGTTATATAAGATTTTTGTTTATTTTCTTGTTTGAATATAAATGTTTGTTTTTCTGGTGCAACTTTTTGAGGAGTGCCTAGAAGATGACAGTACTACCAACTGACGAAAGCACTCGCAGATAATTACTAGAAGATATAAAGCTTCAAATCCTTTCTGTAAAATTTAATATTGAAATACTGAAAATGAAGGAAAATTAGTTGCATCGTTCAAATATAAATAGATAGATACTATTCTGATCATTTCCATATTGATTTCAATTTAAGAGCCACCGGTACACAAATGTTTTAGCCTATCGGGCATCGTCAATACCGGGCAGGCGGTCTTCGATTGAAGACAAAATGTGAACAACCAAGAAAAGTACTTAATAAAAATAACTGCGTGAACGCAAGCGAGACATAAGTGGAACACTCCGTTAGCATGCGTGTACTCTTCCACCACCCTCAAGGACTGAAGGAGATCCTTCTCTCCAGAGGCATAAAGTTTAAGATCATCCGTATAAAACAAATGGGTGACCTTGTGCCTCTGGGGACTGGGGGAGAAGGGGACTGAGGGAATCACCCTGAAATACACCCCTTCTGAAAGTGACCCACCCTTTTGGACTCTTGCTTGACCAGATGTTATGGTGAAGCGAGTTTGCCAAAGTGGTATCAGTTGTTCAATGCATCTCACTATGTTGTCGGCTACCCCAACGCATGTGAACAAATGCAAGATATTATTATTATTATTATTAACATTATTTTAGGATACCCTGAAGACAAAGCCTCTGCTGCTGACAAAACTAGGGCAGTTGTGACGTTGACCATAGATGGCGATAAAGTAACTACCAAAGTTGAAGAAGTCGGAGACGTTATTGAAAACCACTTTGTTTTGGGCAAGGAATCCGATGAAAAACACCCTGGAGGTTTCGTTTCGAAGGTATGCACCAACACTTACTTTCCAGAAATACATTGATTGAACTTTTCGAAATCTTTCAGACCACCATTACAAAAGAAGGAGACGGACTGAAATTTGTATCGAAAGAAAGTGGGGGTAAGTTCCTCACGAGATTGTACAAATTCACCGACGCTGGATTTGAAGTGGTAATATATTTTCAATATAGGTATTCAACATTGTTCTAACTGCTTCATCTTGCTACAGGTCTTGAATTTTGAAGGCTTCGAGGCGAAGAGAATCTACAAGAGGCTATAAAAGGATTTTGATGTCACCGAGCAGTCTATCGTATACATATTTTTATGATTTGTTTTCAGTAAATTGAAAAAAAAACATTTGAAATATTTCATTTCTTAAGTAATCTGTATATCTGAGTTAGCAACTTTAGATCGGTCATCTAAGTTGGAATAATGAAGAGGAAACGTTTGTTTGATTGTAACGCATAGTCTGCAAAATAACTCAACTCATTTCAAAAATTCTTCCGCCTATACTAGTCTTTCTCAAAGTGGGCGATAATGCCCCCTTGTGGGCCCTGGAAGCCTATAGGAGGGCAGTAAAGTGGGGCATTGAAGCGGTTTAGGGGGGCGATGGCTAATTTGAAAATTGTTTTTTTGCTTTCAATACAAAAATAATAATACTTTACCGCTCCTTTACTTAACGCGCGTTTCCTCGTGTAACGCCATCTAGGGGACTAAAGAGTAACTATTTCCTGTCCGATAGTTGCCAAACTGTACAGTAGATGCCGTCTCCATTCTCGAAAGTACTAGGCCCGTCCGCTGCCTCATATAAAAGCGCGCGCGCCATCCAGCCAGTAATGTCATTCGACGATATTACGAAATCAAGTGAATTTAGTTAGCGACTAGCTAGGTAAAGTGTTGTTCGAGCGGTAGCGAATACTGTGAGTTTCATCAACAAGTTTTTATTACTCGATTCTTCACTCCGGCATTCTTGAAAACAAAATTTTGTCGGAAGCGAAAAAAAAGAAACGGCAGTATAGCGCGGAATATATAAAATATGGATTTATTGAAAATCCCACAAATCCATCTTCGCCTATGTGCCTTATTTATCAAAAAACGAATGAAGCGATGAAACCCTCAAGGCTACAAGATCATTTGAATAAAATGCATTCATATAAAAAATACAAAAGTGTGACTTATTTTCAAGAACTGGAAAAGAAACACTCAGCTCAGCCAACTGTGTCAAAACTTTTTTCAGCGGCTTCTAAGCAAGACGATGACGGACTCCGAGCTTCCTACAATATCTCCTTGCTAATTGCTCAAACAGTTAAACCTCAGACTATTGGAGAGGATTTAATTTTACCGGCAATAAAAGAAGCAATAACTACTGTGCTCCATAAACCAGCGGCAGATATTATCCGAAAAATTCCTTTGAGCAATAGTTCAGTGCAAAGACGAATTGATGAGATGGCTAATGCAATGCAGTTAGATTTACCAACCAATGAAGCATTGTTATTATCATACTTGAGGTTTATTAAAAATGAGAAAATATATCAAGAACTACTATTTGCCAGAAATTTAGAGACGGGCACAAAAGGAGAAACCATATATAATATACTGGAAAAATTTTGTGATGAAAAAGAAATTCCACTGAAGAATATTATATCAGCAATTCCAGATGTGCTCGCTATACATTGTGTCATTCACAGGCAACATTTGGTTGCGAAAAATTTGAGTGAGCGCCTCTCTCAATCACTGCAATATATTATCAAAGCAGTCAATAAAATCCGAAACAGCTCTTCAAGTGACAGATTATTAAATCAGCTTTGTGTTGCTTATGATGAAGATTTCAACCGATTGCTATTTCACACAGAAGTGCGTTGGTTATCAAGAGGTAACTGTCTGACTCGATTTTACAATCTATTCGACTCTGTAATAGAGTTCTTTGAAAACAAAACTTCAACTTCAAGGTGACGACTTGAATATGAATAAAACAGTATTTTTCAACAACAACGACTTGCTTGTTTACTGCCAACATTTGGAAAACATCTACAGTGATTTCGCAGAACGATGCCAGGACATTTTAAAATTGGAAATACCGGACTGAGTGTTGGATCCTTTTCCAAATGTCAATACAGCAGGATCACCCCAGTTGAAAGAACTCAGAACTGATAACGAACGACGAAATAAAAATTAAATTCAAACATGAATACCAAGTATTTTAGCTACAGAAGCCAATCCCGCAATTGTACTCTGGATTGTGGTCCATCGTTTAACGATTTTTGACAGCATTCCCATCATCGTATTAAAAAACGTGAATTTAGTGCTGTGGCAACGTTACTAACTAAAAAGTGAAATCGGTTGCAGATTACCGAACGCAGTGACTTACGCTGTTTTTGAGTAAATTCGAGCCTAATATTAACAAACTTGTTGAAAATCATCAAATTCATCCTTCACATTAGATTAGTTTAACAATTCAAATTGAAATGTTTGTTATAATAACATAAGTAAAAGTTTTACTAATTTAAAAAAATGGTGTTTTACATTACCCTTATCAGAAAGTCTTATTTTCACATGACACACATAATTTGATTTTCAAAATAATGACTGCGATTGTGATTGTTAAGATGTAGTGAAGTAAAAAAAAAATTGAGGGGCGCTAGAAAATAATTAATTCTCGAAGTGAGCGGTAGACACAATAAGTTTGAGAACCTCTGATATAAACCATATAGATGTAAATGAACAGTGGAATGCTTTCATGAATTCATTTTTCAATATTTTTCATGAATGCTTTCCAAAAATCTCGTCAAGCAGAAAAAGAAAAAGAACTATTATGAGAGATCCAGAAACAGAAGAGTGTAAAACCATACTTGATATACTGCTTACTATTTCAAGGCATCGTTAAAACCTGAAAAATATGTATAATGAAACAAAAATGAAATATCATGAAATTTTGAAAAGAAAAAGAAGTGAGTGTTACCAAGAAAAAATCAGAAATTCTGATAATAAAATGAAATGCATGTAGAGCATATATAAAGAGATAGTTGGCAGAAATAACACCACAGATTCAATCTTTGAAGGAAATCCAACACAAACACCCAATCAGTACAATGAATTTCTGTTGAATGTTACTCCCGAAATACTTGGAAAAATAGATAAGACCCAATTTTCATGTAATATTTCAAATAATTCATAATCATAGTTTCTTCTACCAGTCACTGAAGAATAAATTAAGAATCTGGGATGGAAAATAAGAACCAAACACACGTGTGGAGATGACGTAATACCAGTAAGTCTGATGAAAATATGCAGGTATAGATATTTCCAAAATAATTTGCTATATAATGAATAAATCATTCAAATATGGAATGTTTCCTTAACAATTAAAACTAGCTCTCATAACACCAATTTACAAAAAGGAGATTCTGAATTGTTTGAAAATTATAGGCCTATAAGTGTCTTGCCATCGTTTTCTAAACTTTTTGAAATGGCGATATGTGATAGATCAATCAACTTCATGAAACATTGTAATATCTTAAACCCAACTCAACACGGATATGTTGAAGGAATATCAATTAACACAGCATTGATGAAGTTCACTGAAAACATTAACGAGTCATTTGAAAATAACGATTAACTTCTTGGAATATTCTCAGACCTTTCTGAAGCATATGCCTTAAACACACCTATTCATTAGAAAAACTTGAAGAATATGGAATTAGAGGGACTGTATTGAAATGGTTCGAGTCATATGTATCAAATCGTCTACAAAGAACGGAAATTATAAAAAATGGACAGATATTCAAGTCTGATATCAGGGAAAATACTATAGGCATTCCACAGGAAAGTACAACAGTTCCTATTCCATTTGTAATCTTCATGAATGACATCTTAATATTTTAAATAACGATGGGACTACTATCATTCATTATGCCTATGACACAAATTTACTGGTTCACAGCTGTAACTATCGAAATGTGATTACTAAATCATCACATTTAGTCGAAAAAACACAGCACTTGTTTTCTAAAAATGGCCTTATTCTTAACACTGACAGAACCAAAGTAATTCTATTTAGAACCCTTCAACATAGAATTGAGTTAACAAAAACTGTTCATTTAGCAAATAATCAAATGCAAATAATCAACAAAATTTTTAGGTATATACATCAATGAGCATCTTCACTGGCATACGCACATTATAGATTTTGAAAAGAAATTAAATCAAATCTGCTACAGTGTAAGGATTATTACTACTGATCTCAACAGAAAATAATAATAAAAATATATATGCCGCAAATTTAGAGTATTTCGCGAAATTTGGTATATTATTCTGTGAATTGTTTAGTGGCATCACGAATATATTTGGAATGCAAAAAAAGGTGATAAGAACTATGTTGAAATTGAAGTACCGCCAGTCTTGGCGGGGCAAATTCAAAGATAAGTATATAATGACAATACATGCACTGTACATTTATGAATGTGTAATGTCCTTATTCAAACATAAAGATAAGTTCTTGAAAGCAGGATCAAATCATACTTACACTTAGCGAAATGCAAATATATGTCTCACTATTCATAGACTAACACTAACAAAAAAGCATCCGTCATATGCATGAATCAAGTTTTTCAATGAATTACCACAAAATATTGAATCCTGTTAGAACCTTAAAAAATTTTAAAAATATGTGAAAGATTTTTTCATAGACTTGGATTGCTGTTAAATTTGTTTTATATTAAGATGTTTTATTCCTACTACAAACTGATGGTTTTTCTTTTTAATGTTTGTACACTCTCTCTGACGTTGTTGCATTTTATGTTTTTATGTTGCTGAACAATGTTAAGCATACCTTGTAATATATTATATTATTATTATTACTTGTCTCTTCATTTCATTCGGGTTTCAGGATATCGGCTGCGGATGCACATCTTCACAGGCAGCAGGAGGTGCATATCTTAATGAGGATCTAGAAGTGACTTCCAATTGGGGTGAAAGTAACCAGCTTCAATTCAATACCATGAAATACCAGGCATCGGTTTTCTCCAAAAAACATAAATGCCTCCGATGATAATAAAAATAGTAATAATGACAGGATAGACAATTTCGGTTCGGTTCGGTAGGTTTTTTGGGGGTCGAAATGGACACTAATGTGTCTTGGTACAATCATGTCGCTGGAATTGCAAAGGCTGCATCTCAAATCCTTGAAATACTGTTTCGAATCAAAAACTGTAAACACCTCAGCAACTTTTGATGCTTCATTGAAGCAGAGACCAGACCTTCTTTAGAGTATTGTTCTCATGTATGGAGCTGCCCCTGAGCATACATTAAAGCTACTGGATTCCATCCAGAAGATAGCCATCCGCCTGATTGGAGACGCGAACATCACTTGCAACCTTAATAGTTTGGAACATCGAAACAATGTTGGAGATTTGTCTCTCTATAGATGCTTCCACGGTAAGTGTTCAAGTGAATTGGCACATTTGATTTCAATAATAGCGGTACATATATCGGAAAGACCCGACGGACTTCACTGTTCAAAATTTATTTTATTCGGAGAACTGCGTCCATGTGGAATAAACTTCCTGAGAAGGTTTTCCCAAATGGATTTGATCTCCAGCAATTCAAATCCAATATGAATCGCTACTTTCGTAGATGCACCACTCTTAGAGTGCCTCCTGTAGTGCTTTTGTCTTTTCCTCAAAAATAAAAGAAGATTTTTCAATTTCTGTATCAACAACGAGGATTGATTTCGAAGGTGAAGCTACGTTTTGATGTTGCTCCAGAAATCATAATAAAATTTATTCACAAAAGTAATGAAAACAGTTAAAAAGAAAATTGAAAGCAAATGTTGAATTAGTGTTCACAGAATTTAATTCGACCTACTTTAAAAAAAAACAGATCCGGTTATTTGAAAACAAGAAAGATTGCAGACCGTATCTTCAAGACGCTGAAAATCCAGTTGCCTTATCCCTGTGAGAACTTCATCAAATAACAACACTGCACGTGCACAAAACGAGAGAGACCAGGCATTCATGCCAAATAATGAATGTTTGAACTTTCAAAATTATTAAGTCATATGCATGTGTGGACTCATATTCTGTTATAACTGTCCCATGTTGATTATATAACTCATGGTTTTTCAGAATATAAACTCTAGCGAACAGAATGTCTGTCTTGTTTGAGCTCTAGATTGTCCCGAAACTTCTGAGCATTCTTTTGTTGTTAAATTAACTATGACCTTACCATCTGGATTTCTGGATGTCACTTCGAAGAATATTTTCCCTCACTGATTGATCTGAGTACGCGATAGAACCTGAATATCTGAAAATATTATTAACCTACTGCTGCTATTTTTTGCACGAACCATCTTGAATATTTTCGATACAAAATAAAGAACGCAAATTGTCACGTTTCAGTTACTTCTGATTATAGAATAGCTCACTCAAATCAGACCACACCACTTTTCAATTGTCCGTGGTATATTGTACCTTTATAGTCAATGTCGTAGTGATCCTCTGAGAAGGAAAATTATTGTGTGTCAGTTAAGAGACAGGTTTATTTTGATTTTGCTTTCGAATATATTTCGAAGCTTCAATTATTCGTTGAAATTTTCACTGAATTTATTATTATTGTCGTCAATTTCATTCAACTCTACTCCGCGTTCGGCGAAGTTGGAACATACTTTTGCCGAAATATTTGAATATAATTTCCGTTTCATCTGTATATAAATGATATTTTGTTTGAAATGATTCTCCTTCACTTTGTTACTTTTTGTACAGGATGAGGATCCTTTTTCTTTTGCTGTATCTGAATATTTTTTTGGTGAAGAGCTTCAAATATCACCGAATTTTTTTTTCTCAACTGTCAAGTCGAGTATTTTGATAATAATTTATTTTATGTAGTTATAGGATCATTTTAGTATGCACGTACTCTTGAATGCGACTTCCTGAAAATTCACACTCCAAGTTAACGTCTTTTCTTGTCTTTTTCAAACTGATGAAGGGTAAAGCAACTTATTTGTGCAAAGACTCAGTGTTGACCTGAGGTCAGAACATACTTCACACACGGATACTAGGAATTAAAGTACAAACAAAATATTGGTGATTTAAAAAATTTCAAATCATTTAGGAAAATATCACTCGAAACAATTACCAAGAAAGATCAGATTTCGATGAGAATATTTGATTGAGGCTATTGGAATGTTAATTCGAAAATAGCTACTCGAATTCAATAGACACGTTGTTTTAATTCCTGCACTATTTTGAGTATATTGACACTGATCAAAATATTTTTGATATTTTTACCCATCATCTATATTCGGAGTAACTTTGTGATAATTTGAAGCATTGGGTAAGCATAAGCACCTCAATATGATTTGCAATCTGATTTTATCGTATCAAAAATTTTAAATATTCAGTATAATGAGATCAAAATGGAATAATTTGAAATCAAAACTCATAGTAATCTTCATTTTATGATGGAATGAATTAAATAATGAAACACTCTCTTGAAATTCCTGAAACAGCAATAAATCACGCTGATGAGTTATTCAATTTGATTTACAATCATTAACCTACGTCTGATTCAATTAATTATTGGACAATTCTTGTTTTGTATTCGTGATGAGTCATCGTACATATATAATACTATCAAACAATACCGTTTTCCACAACGTTCTGTCCATAGGAAACAGATGTTATATCAAAGGACTACAAAATGAATAATCGAAGACATTTATGTTCGTTCATCCTTCTAGTTACAACTGAGTAAATTAATTAGCACACTTAATGGGATTTCGAGATAATGGAAATTTCTGAAAGGACCAAGGAATATTGAATGATCCATATGAATCGAGAGTAGATGTTGAAATACCACTCAATTCATCGGAATGATTTCCACCTCAAATTTGACTAGAGCATGAAGGTGAACGTAAAGTTATCTCGAGCTCAAAATTAAAAAAACAATTAACAATGAGAAAAATTTTATGTTTATACTCTAGAAAGATTAACTACGAAAATGTTATAGGTGGTAAACTATTTCATTTTCCAGAAAGAATTGCAGAAAATAATGAAAAAATGGCTGAAATCAAATGACTATCGAATGCTGGAAAACAACTACTTCTACCTCATTGGTGGAATGTAGAACTTGATGGGATGTGAGAAATTGTACTTTTCAATTATTGATACTGATGACGAAAAACTTGGATAAATATGAAGATTTAAAAAACGTTGGAGAGGAAAGAGATATAAATTGATTTTGCTACAAATAAGTATACTATATCATGAATTTCATATCTGTTTTTTGTCATTCAGTGTCTGCCATACAAATATAATGATGTGATGTCAAGGTTGAACCGCGTCTGGTGTTTTCAATTGTTTTACCTTTCAGCTTCGACTTCGAAGCCATTTTTAAGAAAATATGACTATACTGAAGACTGAATCTACCTTCTCTTCAAGTTTTGTTACTGGTCTTCTTAAGGGTTCCAAACTGCCTACCCCAGAGCGTTGACTGTAGGTTAACCGGTTAGGAATCACACGTTGAAAGATGAGACCTCGTTAGTCCTTAGCTCGCACAAGTTTCTCAACTTCTGAGAGTTGTCGTTCGTATGGGGGCGACAGCTGAATAATGAAAAAACAGATTTTAAACAGATTTTTTAAACAGATTTTGCTTTGTTATTTATGTCCGTGAACGAGTGGAGGGGCGGCTATTAATGAGAGCAAAGGTGGAGTTGGTGGTGAGAACAGGGTTGTGGTAGCGAGGTGTGCAGTGTTGTGAGATATATAGCGGGACGGTAATGACCTCCATAAATGAGCTGATCTTTGTGCATTATTTCGTTTATTGAGCCAGTTGGGACTTTTTTTGAATTCAATAGCATCGCGGATTATCCTAGCTTGGAGAGTTTTTTCGGTGGCAATAATGTTGGTTTATTCGAAGCTCATTCTGCGGCCTGTTTCACGTTGATGTTTGGAAAGGGATGAAGCTGGATCTGATTTACGGATAGTGAGCTCATATTCATAGGCCCTAGTGAAGACTCTTCTTTTGGTCTGGCCGATGTAAGTTCAGAGGCAGATGGAACATTATATGTTTCTCATTGAGTATC
>WOGO01009608.1:0-10139 GCA_015342085.1 Leptinotarsa defecta | reverse complement strand
TTTATTTTGTTCAAACTTGCATTTGTTGTAATAACCCAAATTGAGGAACTTTCCCCATTGTCGTTACATTTCTTCGGTTTCCTCACAATAGGACTCTGCTGTGGTGGTTTGGCCCGGTTGCAGAAAGTTATAGGGAATCCTATAGTTAAATGATATTGATATAGAAATAAAATACTTTGTCTAATTTCCACTTACTCAATGTATTGGTTTAACCTCTTCACATCACTGTCATGTGATATGTCAACGGTTCAAATTTAATTGACTAAATCTACTAAAATTAAAGCAAAAATCCTTTTAAAAATTAAAACTCAACATTTGAAACATCAATTTGAATACTTTTCGAAGTGAATTCAAAAAACTCATGAATTAAACTCAACTTTATTTTGTTCAAATTTGCATTTGCTGTAATAACCCAAATTGAAAGTTTCTTTGAGTATTAATTTCTCAAGTGTAACATTTATTATTTGCACAACGGAAGATTCAAAAATATGTTATTTTTTCAGACAATCAATAATGCTGATCCCAACAAGAAGGATGTTGATTTTGATTCCTTGGTATGCGAAAAAAAAATCACTAATGGGGTAAACGAAACTTTACTCCATTGATTATACCTGCCATTATTGCAAATATTATGAGCACATTTGTTTTCGTATTAGAAACACCTATTTTGATGTAACCAGTCCCATTTTAAGGTACATAATTTTTCTCTCACAATATGTTTCCAAAACAACCATAATCAGAATAACCTAACAGCAAGCGGACAGATTGAAGAAGTGGGTCAATCTTTGGAGGATTAGCATCAACCCTGACAAAAATCACCCGGAGGAAGGCGCAACGAAGAACACGTCGTTTTCAACGAACAGGAGGTTCCTAAGGCAAAGAAAGCAAGGTACCTGGTTGTTACCATTGTTAAGAAACTAATATTCAGGTCCTATATCACCCAGATATTGGGACTGGCGAAAGCTGCTTAACAAAACCACAATCCCACCAGAGAACGCAGAAGTAACATTGATCTCCAAGTGAAACTGCTTCTGATTAAGACAATCTTACCTCTCACGAACAACCTGTATACCTCCTCTTCTTGGAGACAGTGTGTAGAAACATAAATACTCAGAATCCAAAAGTTTATGAATGTCTGTCTGTGGTAAACTCTCCTAGAAACATACCCAACCGATACATCTACCAGGACCTAGATCTTGGCTCTCACTACATGGATGCCCTACTGAAAAAGCATTTCAAAATTGGAACTGGCGAATGCTGCTTGACTAAAACTCCAATCCTATCATAGGATGCAGAAGTAACATTGATCTCCAAGTGAAACTGTTTCTGATCAAGACAATTCTACTTCTCATAAATTTGTATACCTCCACTTCTTGGATACAGTGTGTAGAAACATGGAGACTCAGAATCCAAAAGTTTATTGAATGTTTGTCGGTGGTAAACTCTTCTAGATACATTCCCAACCGATTCATCTATGAGGACCTGAATCTCAGTTCAAACGAATACGCTTACACCATATCTCAACGTTCCGTGATCTCCACGACGCATTGAACAGGGTCAACCTCAGATTCCCAAAGAGAGTGATAATCACAAGAAGCCGACGAAATAGAAACAAAGATAACCCCAACGCCGTATGGTGATTTCGGTAAGTATAACAACACACACACAAAACGGTATTGCACACACACATAGACATACGCCAGTCAGGTACAAAAATATTGACAGATGATGAGAAGTATAAGCACTAGAGGCGTGTTTAAGGAATTCTCAATAGTACTGTTTCTTAAGCTAATAATGATACAACTTCATATATGCGCTGTATGAAACCCGGCATCCTAGAACAATGGCTTCAAGAATTCCAGCCTGAAATCCTGAGGTCACGTATACAGTGACCGCATCCTTCACCTTTTCCCTGCCCACTCTATTATCCTCCTGGTCGCCGGAACAGCAAAAATGAACGAGAAGGAAGTGTCAACTTCCGAACGCCCTCGCATACGACTTTCTCTCAGTTACGAACTCCCGGGGAGAGTTTGCATTTTCCTACATTATCCCTGGCGAAACGTATAAATTACACGTATTGCTTCCATTGTGTCCGTCGGGCCTGCCCCTCTTCTGAAATATACGTTCTGAAATTTCTGAAATGTGAATCAGTTTGCAAAGTTTATTTCTGTTTTCCTAGAGCTTATCCACTCCGGCGGCATACAGAGTGGGAATTCGAATAGTTGGAATAACTTCTGTGTCGTCTTTTTTGTGTGTATCTCGTACCATTCCGTAACTGCCGTGAATAGTAAAACAACGCGAGAGAGATGATCGATGTGCAATATCTGAGATGTTTTTGCTCTTTGATGTTCGAACTCAGCGATGTTTGGTTGTATATTCATTTAAATTCCACACGATGTGCAATATCTGAGATGTTTTTGCTCTTTGATGTTCGAAGTCAGCGATGTTTGGATTAATATTCATTTAAATTCCACACGAACCACGCACAACCACGAATGCATTTTTCAGAAAGTCATATCAATATAAACCAGTTTAGAAACTATCACCCGTTCTCCCTTTCAACTGTCCATTCATCGGGAGGACACAGCTCATCGATATTGGTATCTACGGTATGAGAGTCCACTGACCTCCATGTCACTATAAGGTATTTCATCAAGCATCTATCTTTAAATTTAAATGAAACAAAGTGTGTGTGTCAGAGATCGAAATTTTTCTATTGCTTGAAAGGCCTATTGATGACATTAGCTGTGGAATATTACACCATGGGTAGAACGCATTGGAAACGTCCAATTTTCCATGACTCTGACGCATAAATCAGTCTGAATTTGACCGATGGGATGGCTTATGTTCGCTTTGAGGACTGCTGTGGATTGTGGCTTAAGCGACCTATACACATGAGGATCTGGTTCGTCACTCCCTACACACAGTGGAGGGGAATGTGAACAACAGTTGGCCATTTCTCCAGTTTTATTCCAGCAGTTGGGATGAGTTCTTCGAAGATTGCTATTGCTGTATTCGATGACTTTGGGGGTTTTACAAGAAAGAAGAAAAAAATATCGGAATGGACCAAACAGTGGCTCAATATCTTATATCACCTTAGGGAGAACAGTGCGAAAGATTACACAAAATATTTGAGAATGAAATGATAAAAGAAATGAGGTCATAGTACCATAATCGTGGTTTGTAAACATTTTTCTCCGCCGCGCTGGATTTCATTGACATTCACTTTTCTAAATTCCCTACGAAAACTGCTTTACTGACTCGATTCTACTTTTGATGAAACTCGGGTCTGTAATGGGAATCGTGTCGTGAGTTAACGGTGAGAGACTGTTTAATGCTTTGTTTCGCTTACTCCTGTTCCTGTACTCGTCGCTTTTCATTTTCCATATACATGGAAACTCTATATGCTTCTATAAAGTCCGTCAAAAACGTTGGATTCATAAATTATGCAATATCACCACAATCCACCATTGTGTCGCAACGGAAGCAACAATGAGGCTCTCCTACTGTACTCCTACTGAGTACTGACAAAAATCAAAATGGCGAACAACAGTTCCCCTCCTCCACACACAGACGAACTTGGTGCGCCCTGCCGGAGAACTGAACAAATGTTTTCCAATCCGATGGAAGACCAAGTTCGTGAGGAATTGTTGCGATCTTGGTTCGTTAAACACCACGCAGGGAAACAGATGACGAACACGGTTCGTCTGAACCAAGTTAGGCGAACCAGGTTCCCATGTGTGTAGACCGCTTTATTACATCTGCATCTTGAAAAAACTCCACAATAAAGTCTAACGGGGTCAAATCGCATGATCTCGGTGGCCAGTTCACATCACCCCTACGTGAGATGACCATGTCCTCAAATCGCTCGTGCAGAATATCCATTGTTGAAACCACATGTCTTTGGTGTCCAAATCAACCAATTCAGGCCAAAAGAAGTTGATAATCATCGACCTACCCGTGAGTTGGGCTACCTATAGGGCGAGTAACTAGCAGATAGGGGAACGGCTAGGGGACTGAAGGCCCTGTCCGGGAAGCCAATGTGCCTTACGGACGGGTCGCCGGTCTCCTGGTCAGTGGCAGAAATAAGTAGGTTGAGGGGAACTAAAACTCCCCAAAAGCTTTTGCAAAACACGCTACCGTGGACCAGCTGAATGGCTGCAGGGTGATATGCGGTTACGATCGATCCCCTAGGATAACTGGGCGAAACCTCATTGTAATCAGACTATCTCTGGTAATGCGGGGCTCTGCCAGAGGTGACCAACTCATCCATTGCTACTCGTGGAAACAAATATGAATGAAACAAACACAAAAACACAAACCAATACCGAGGCTGGACAGAAGTGCTCACCGCAATCTAAGGCGGTGGCTGGGGATTAACAGAAACGTCCACCCCAATCTACCGCTTGGAATGCGGCTGGACATAGCAGATCACCTCGTCATATAATACAAAGGCCAAGGCGTAAGCGCATTTGCGGCGCCGAGGCCGAAAGGAGAAAGAGAGTGAAGGAGACAGGAGTGGCAGCAACTATAAGTGCACCCTCCTCCTCTACCTCCAACAGCAAAGCCACTTCTTGCGGCGGGCGCCAAGAGCTCCGCCTTGAATAAAGGAGGCTGCCCCTGCAGGAAAGCTCCTTCACTTGTGCACCTTCACGGAGGGAACCCTAAGAAGGTTGAAGAAGCCGCGCAACGACAGTAATGTCGCTGCACCTTTCCAAAACCTTCGCGGATGCCACCGTAAGACACCTCAAGGTTGCCAAAGAGAGTGTGTGTTTGGCGAGTCTTGGCCTACACCTGCCAATATAGAGGAGATGTCTCCTAGTGACCTGTCCACCTTCCTGGAAAGGACAGGATGGACGATGACCTAGGAGGACAACTCCTCGGGAGAATGTACAATGGGTCACATGTGGCTCAAGTGCTGTGGGTCTACACCCACCCTCCCTACTCTACAGATACAGAATCATCGACCTATAGCACTCGCCGTAGACAGTGATGGTCTGGACAAAGCCTTTCTCAATGAAATATGGACCGATGACGACGTGGATTGCAAATCCGTCGTAGCTAGATGATATTTCATACATACTTAAATACCAAGTGAGTAATGATCACTGATGAATATTTGACTTCAGTTTCGTCAGATCAGTACTGTTGCCGACCATAACAATCTTCTCTTTATGGAATATTTAGGTGTACATTTTGCGACCGTTACTGCTATCCTATAATGGCCAAGACCGAAATATCCGGCACGCCATTATATTTGGACGGCTTTAAGGATTCCCGTCTGTCGAAAACTGAAACAACTTAATGAACTATACAGAGGATTTCGGGTAAATTACCAATTAGATGGGATAATGCGAGAACAGCATTAGAATGTAATAGGGCAAACTTTGAAGGGAGACAGTTCAGCTGGGTTGCTAATTAGTGTTGCATTATTCAACACGCATTATGATTATCATCGTAAATGGCTATTTCTGAAGTGCCGATATTGTGGTTTATTTCCAGGATATTCGGGGATATTTTTACTTATAAGTGGCGAGAGTGTTAATCAGACAAGGTCAGACTTAACTGTACCTAATATTTTGACTGACTCGTCAAATGTATCGATGATTGTGATTGTATTTCTCTCTTTCTGTTGTTGTTTCCTTTTATTGACTTGACAAGTTGTTGAAATATAACCCAATACAAATTTTTTGGCAATTCATTAAATAAAAGGGCTGTTCGACTCGCCCATAGATGGCGTATTCGTAATGGAAGATGTCGTCGACCTTACTTACTCAGGCGTATTCTTTAAGGACAGTTGAGTCCATCAATGCATTTGTAGTTCAGCCTAGCACCACTTAATGGCGGGTCGATGATGGTGTTGAATGAGGAATGCATTGTGTCTAATGCTTTGTAGTGAAAGCTGCAGTAAAAGACAGAGATCGAATTTCGTCGGCTGTCGATGCTCGGCTTTGCAACTGACCGCTTTGGGGAGCCTCGTTTATCTTTGATACTCGAGGATTTAGATGTCGTCGCTCTTTCTTCGGAAGACACGATTTGTCAGTTTATGCGAAATCGCAAGTAATTCTTCTGAAACACATGAGAAACGACTTTTTTGGCATCCAATTCACGCCGTGCTGACCCTCAACAATAACAACACGAACTCGGAACGAAGGATTCGGAGCAACTCGTAGTGTCCATCACAACCGACCAACCCTCCGGTACGTGAACATTAAATTATCGAATTAAACCAGCACTCACCCTAGTGTTATTCCTTTCCGCTTTCAGCTCCGATATTTCTTCTTCTCTTTCCAGAAGCTGCTCCCTCGCCGCGTTTAATTCTTTGGTAAGCGTAGCGAATTCCTGAAACAAGTTAGATTACTTTATACGCTGTCCAATCGATTTAACTCTGATAGAACTGAATGAAAAAGAAATAGGGTGAATTATTTCCCAACATACCGGTACTTTCAAACAATTTCGTTTGTTTACGGACTGTAGAATTACCTGAAAGTAGCCACGTTGAAGAATATTTTAATGATTTCCATGATGTCAATCTAGTTTCTAGTTTCTATAATAACATATACGGCTTGTCAAAAGTAGGGAGCGACCTTAAATTTAGGACCTCCGCTAAGATGCAGGTTCGTTGTGTGTATGTGAGAAAGATACAGAAAGAGAGAGTGAATTCTCAAGTCTCTTCTTAGTTTTGACAAGCTGTACATTCATTCATTTCATAATGAAACCTCTATAATCAGGGCCGTAGCGAAAAAAAAAACCAGGGGGGGAGGGAATCCAAATTTTCGTAACCCCACCAGCAAAATTTCCCAAGTTTCGAAAAAATGAAAGCCGAGGGATTAGTGTTACTACTATTAATATATTAATTTTCTTACTTAGCTATCCAAAGATTGGGTATGCTCGTTAGGGTATGCACAAACAAAAATAAATTTTGGTAATTATAAAAATGATAATGGGAATTATTCTACTTTGGACCAAGGTTCTTGGGTTTCCACCATATCCACCATGTATAGGAATATTCAATACAAATGAAAGGAAACAACACTTAAATAATATTGTGGTTATTGTTTTCTACTATTATTTTTTATATCTTCACGGCCCGAAATTTCCCAACTTTTCCAAGTCGAAAAAACAGCGAAAAGTTGGGAATTTCGTAAAATTGTCAATTCAAAATATTTGGACTGTTCAGCACTGTTTTCTTACTTAGGAGAAATTAAACTTTTTTGAAGATTTCAACCAACTGAGAAAGTTATGCACGTTGGAAAATCCCAACCTTCTCCTGGTTCTTTCCCTTTTCTTATTACCTCTCCTTTTCTTTTCTCTCATTTTTATTTTTTTGATTTTTATTAATTTTTTTACTATTATTTTTTTTTTATCTTCATGGCCCAAAATTTCCCAACTTTTTCCCAAGTCGAAAAAGCAGGGGGAGTGAGGCTCCCCCCATGGCGATCGTCCTGTCTATAATCTTCGGATTTTATCCTAGTGGAGTTTATGACACAAGAAAATACTATTCAACAAAGAAAAAATTATTCACACATGTTCTCTGAAGAGCTTATGTTTTCGTGGAAATGAAAGTATCAGGAATTGTATGCAAATTTCACTCATAAACTGGGATCCGATATACATACAAAAACAAAAATTCCCAGTTGGATATGGCGACATTGGCACTGCAGAACCATTGATTATGGTATTTTAGACATCATCATTGGCATTGCTACATCACTCTTTAATTCTACTTTCCCGTATTAGGAATCACACGTCGAAAGGAAAGACCTCGTTAATCCTTAGCTCGCACAAGTTTCGACCTCTGAGGGTTGTCATTCGTAGGGGTGCGACAGCTGGCTAACGGAAAAACAGATTTAAAACAAATTTTGAAACAAAACTAGTATAGGTAGCACCAATCACTAATTCTGCAGTTATACCATTGTCAAATCATTATTTGTTTCCTCCAATCTTTCATTGTCCATCTGGTTCAATCCAAAGGGTTGAAATAATGGCTCTATCGTACTAAGCTATATTTGCAAATGTCATTCAATTAACACCCACTCATTCATCTCTGTTTCTCCATACTGGTACGCCCTAGGAAGCTAAAGTGCTTCTTAGGTATTAGATGCCCACTAAGGAAGGATGTTCAAATATTCCAAATGGAACTCCCCCCGTGGGGTGTTGGTTCACAAATAGATCAAAACATCTTCCGGTTCGGGTGCAGGTGTTTTCAATCGCAGACCCAGGACAGAGATATCAACCTGCCTAGAAACCTAGGCAACTGTATTTCAAGTGAAAGTTTACGCTATTGAATTGTGTGAGGAGAGATTGGAAGAATCCAACCTCACACATAGCCAAGCGGCTTTGGAAGCTCTTGGCCCCTACAGAGCAACTTCTAAATTGGTAGCAAATTCTCAAAAACGACTATCCCCGATAGGAAGACTCAACAGATTGTCTCTGATCTGGATTCCTGGCCATACTGGCCTGGAAGGCAATGAAGCTGCTGACTCCGTTGCAAAGGAGGGTGCTGCAAGCAGCTTCATCGGACCAGAACCTGTCAAAAAGATTGATGGACTTCTGACAGAATCTTTCAGGATTGGCTCACTCCAAGGCGTTTATTCACGCTTCGAAGCTTGATACGAAACAGTTGTTTGGACTACAGTAGGGATGAACTACGATGTCTAACAGGCCTTCTTTCAGGTCACTGTCATTTGAAACATCATATGCAGAGACTCGGATTGTCGGAAGACAGTGTGTGTCGCCTTTGTTTGGAAAATGCCCCAGCGGGGTAGGCACATGCTTTGTGCTGTAACTCTTACCATCTGACCTGAAAGACCACTCACCATACAAACTAATCGGCTTCGTTAAGAAGCTGGGTCTATTTAGTGGAGTGTGAATAGGTGTGAGTCACAATAAACCCTTGCGGGTTGCGGTGGAGTTTCGAATGGACCCACTCACTTAGGACCTAACCTAACCACCCGTGGGGGTAAAAGGGGCGTGTATTTATACGAAAATTTCCTTTTCATCACTGTTTCTACGAACCCCTTTATTTTCGGTGGCCGCAATTTTGTATGTAGGTTTGTTTTATGTTGTAGATATGCAATAAGAAATGATTTTTAAATGTTCCAATTGGGGCGCCAGCCACGGGAAAAAAGGCGCATCCATAAATTGAAGGTAGCTTTTCGTCACTGTTTTTCCATGCTTTAAAATTTCCTGTGGGTGAATTTATATTTAGTATCAGTAGTGCACTCTTGCGGAGCCGAGGCGGGTCGCTTGTACCTACAGTATGTAAATCTTAGTAGAAAAATAAAATTTTGATATGCAGGCTGTGCAGACACAAAAAGGTTTTTTTTTAAATGATATGATACAAACGTTTTTGAAATTAGTTTTGTAGTGGGGCCATATGTTCAAGTTTAGTATTTTTCATTAAACGAAATAACTACCGAATTACGTGATTGAAAAATAAACATTTTTCGTTTAATTTTTATTAATGGCTAGTGTCAATTCATGTCGGTATTAGTATCTTCAGTATAGTCTTTGTAATGATTGTCACTGATTAATAACTGAATATTTTTTTGCAATTGCATTCTATAAAAAACTTTCGATTGCTAATGTTACTTTTGCGAATCCATTGGTACCAAATTTCCGACACCATTCCACTGAATTTTTTAAACTTGCCACTTTTGCACTTCGTGATATTTCTGAAGAAGATTTCGTAATCCAAAACAGGGACATTTTCGAAATTTGTAAACATCTCATCACTTATGCGTTGAGTGGTTTTGTGATACTCTACTCAGATATTATTTCAATCCACTAACGATGAATTTTATTGATTGTGAATATTCTAGAATGAAAAGAATATTTACGGTGACACAGTTCGATATATAATTCAATACAAATAAATATATGATTATAGTATCAGATAAACCAAAACAAGTACGATGGTTGTCTTGTATATTTCGGGATTTTAATTTTAATCATGGAAAATGACTGTATTGTTTTAAAAATATTCCCCATGAAAATCTAAACACTTTTGCATGCGTATACATCAATTGTCGAATCACTTTTGCCACTATGATTGAGGTATCTCCAAAACATGCATTCTGAATGCAGCAACCGCTTCTTCAGGTGTCGAAAAACGTTGACCTCTCAGTTTGTTTTTT
>WOGO01009606.1:0-10141 GCA_015342085.1 Leptinotarsa defecta | reverse complement strand
GTTAGTTAAGAATAAAAGTGGTAAAAAATATAGAAAGTTAAATTTCTCTTCTCTTCATTGATTTTCTATCACGTAGTACCAGTTACATCCATCAATAAATTGATTAATTATTCGTCAGTTTCATCACGAAATGTCTCTGTGGCCATCTGTGATGGCGTCATGGCAACATAATTCAGAGTGGGGACGGAGTGAGAAAGTAATAGATAGAGAAAAAGTGAATAGAGAATAGAGGAATAGAAACTCGGAGAGGGAAATATAGGTATCACACAGCTGCACGCATCAAATCTTATCGACGAATTTTTGTTATTTTGGCTTGCGGAAATCGTCAGATTATATATTTTTCGTTATTCTTAAATTATTTCCTTGAAAATGCAAAAAAATAGCTACGCTCGAGAATGTCGAAATGACGTTATTGTTTTACAAATTTGCTGCCCTCCCCTTTCTTTACGTCACTCTCAAATTATCAGATTACTGGAATATACACTTCTTAGCAGGTAATTAACTCACCCTACCTTAATCTGACGCGCTCCAGAATTTCTGATGATCAATTTTGTTTGACTCATCTGATCCTTTATCCCTCACAGGCGGCTTATATATGGGGCTCATATTTGGTGGAGGTACTTAACCGGGTACAAGGTATCTTCCTGTATATTAATCTGCCGCGCTTTAGTAAATCCCGAAATCCCCGCTTGGACTCCCCTATTATTAGAATGCGTCTTAGAGGTTACTCCAGTGGAATATTGATATCAGACATTTTCGTATTCATAGATGAAAAAATCACAACTCCCGCCACATTATACAAAATATTAATTTTTTTGAAAATCAATAATACTGAATCTTCTGATTTATGAAAGAAGTGTCTACTTGGAGACTGATATTTGGAGACTGATTATTTGGTTCATTATTTTTCCCTATAGCATAAAGGAGCTTTCAGAGAAGCAGTATGAATAATTGAATAGCAATCTTAACGGAAATATTTATATTATACACAACAGTTCATCTAAGATACAAAACACAAATAACTATGTGAAATAACTTCTCTGTTTTATTTATTCATACCTTCAATAAAATCAAAATGATAACTTTTCCAAATTCTGCATTTCTCATTCAGTCATTTTGAAAAACGTCAATATATCTTCGTTATATTGCAGTTTCCATTGATGATACTATTTTCCACCCTAAATACTGGTGAAGCCAGCACTCATTTGATAGGCAAGAAAATGTTTCAACTCACCTCTTGCAACTAAGTTGCTCTGAGATTGCTCATGTAACTGGAACAAACATCAATATATCATATATCATTATAGTGATATTCATGAGCTGTTTGGAAAAAGATTGTATAGGAAATCAAATCAGACTACGTTTTTCTATAAGATGTAAGTGAATGAGCAACCAAAAAGAGTTTTCGCTGAACCATTATTTGGTACATCAGTTTTAGATGAGAAAAATTAATGTTATTGAACTTCAAATATGAGAGTCAGTGTGTTTTTAAATAACGGAACATTTTGGTATCTGACAGACATAACTTCACCATGCATTAATACATCTTATTTTTTTATCGAATTAATTAATTCGTCTGCAAATAATTGAGTAGGGAGTGTTATTCGACATATTGAAGATGCACTTTGATGAACTGATTGCTTTTGTAAATGGTTTGAATGTGGTCGACAACGTTTCATGGTGTATTTTATCAGTTCGTACTTCCATTGTCTCAAATGATTGTAATATGATTCGAAATCTATACAAAAACAGAATGAATAGCTGAAATGTCAATTATATACAGGTCCTAAGTAAGGGGTATATTAATTTTCTACGTAATTATGAATGCAAATGAAAAATCGTGAAACAGGTTAATGTTTGTATTAGAAATACACCTTCTCAATACAATCATTCAACTGCCCTATCAACTCCATAAGATTTATAGCTACCCCTATGAAAATTTCAAGTAGAAAGGAGTAGCGATACCTCGTTCGAAAGGGTTTTCCATTATCTTTTGAGCAATATGTTTTTTCATTATTAAACTTTGGTAACAAAAAATTCAATTGTTCCATTTGTACAGTTAATCAATATCATGAAACGAAATGAAGTTTAACGCTTCCAACTATATTTGAATTAATAACAATCTCAAGCATATGCTCAGAATGGGAACCATTCATCTTCTGACAAAAAAATAGACGGTGTGGAAATTCTTCAACAATATTTTGCAATATATCTGCGGTGATTTAATTGATTTATTGCCTAATGTGGTGTTTTGAGTCATCAATATCAATTGGTTTCCTCCTGTAAATTTTTCATTTTAAAAATCCCCACAGAAAAAATCAAGTGGTGGACGTGCTGACCATTCAGTTTCGCCACGTCTACCGACTCAGCGACGGGAAAAACTTGATTCAGATATCCCCGTACTACTGCTTCATGATGTGGTATAGCTATATCCTGTTGAAAACATATGTTTATATTGATATCTGCGGTGTTAACACGATCAAGAATACGTTGTGATAAATCAGATATTGAAACATTATGTGAACGATCTAAGTAACTGGCCCCAATAACTGTCCTCTCAAAAAAAAAATGGTCCACCCAACTAGCAATTTTATATTTCATAATGGTTGTGAAAACGTTTCGTAGAAACAAATTATAAAACTGAATTTCTTCCAGAAATGTTTTCAATATGTTTATAAAACAGCTATAATTATTAATATTTTATAAAGCATTTCACAAACACTAGAAAACAGTTGTATAAACACATTTTCAGCAGTTACTATAAAATTTTTATAACACTTTTCGTAAAGAATGTTATAGAATAATTGAAATGCAATTTTAATACAGTTCTGTAGTAATTCCAAGTACACTTCATGAAATATTATGAAGCCTAAAACGATAACGATAAAATAAAAACGTATTCAAAATGTTTTCTCAAAGGCGCAAGGAGTAATTTTGTTTTGGACACTAGAAAAATATAAAAGATATGACACCAACTGAAAACTAACAAATAGAAAGGTGAGGTCCATTTTATTAATTTCACTTTTGTTCTTATAAAACTGTTAAAGACATTGTTTGTGCTTCAAAGATTGATATTTCACATGACAATGAAATTTTGTTGACAAAATATAGCCTATTATTAGTAAAATATAAGGGTGCCGCTCTTTTACTGAAATTTCTGAAAAAATTATTGAATTTACAAAAATTCACTCTGTCGACGTATTAATTTTCTAGTCGGAAATTAACTCTGTTTGTTCTGAATAATGTATTCTTATAATATCTATGGCTTTTCATCTGTAAATGTCACTTTATGTACAGTATTTCATATTTTCAACTCATCTACTGACAGTAATTTCGTATATAAAGTATATCATTTCAAAATGGCATTGTTCTATGAAATAACTTGTTTGTATGAATATTATCTGTGGGGATGTTTTGGCTAAAAAGCTTCTTCCATCGAATATAAAAGCTGAATTTCGAAGGAGTTTTGAGCTAGTGATTTGAGATTTGAGTGTATATAACCATGGTGCTCCACTTAAATGGACGGATTTTAATTATCAATAACCTTTTTCTGTTTTCAGTAAGAACAAAATTGAAGCACTAGGTCTTCGTCTAAAACGAACCACTTTTCTTAATTTTTTTCCAATAACCAATATTACACGATGTTATTGGGACGCTAGTCAAATAAAACTGACAAATTATACTTCATTACACGACCTTTAAAATCGATGTCACCTGGTTCTTCTCAAGTGCTGCATTCTATTCTTGGCGGCAGCAAACATATACTAGCGGAAGCAATTTGATTTTATAACAGTTATTTTATCATTTTGGAATTGTAGTATATAAATAGTTGGGAAATTATCATTAAAGTGACAATATGGTGATGGTAAACAAATGTGTTTGAAAGCATTTCAATGAAATGATTTTATTAAAGCTACAGGAATCAGTTATGAAATAATCTTAAAATAGTTTTATAGAGAGCATAAAAATCTCACAGAGAAGTGCTATAAAACTGCTATGAAACAATAGGAAAAACAATTATCTATAGGAAAATATGTTTTATAAGTTAATTGTATAAACGTTTCTGTGATAATTTTGTGGCTATTTCATAACGGATTTTCAATTTAATTTTATAAACGTTTCTCTGACAAATTTAAAAAACACTTTCATTGCTTACAACTGTATTATGTTCACGGCTCGTCGAATATAATCAATTAGCATGTGTTGCAGCACCATGGAATTATAAAACAATTTATTGTTTTATCCAGTATCCTAGCCCAAACGTTCACTTTATTAGGATATTATTGTGACCTTTCTTCAGAAAATAATAAAACATCCAATGTCTTGTCGTCGTTCATTTTTGATCTCCCAGTTCCGAGAAGATTTTTGACAGTCCCAAATTTACGAAATTTTTGTTCTGTTATACTCACCGTAGGTGACCGTAGATGGTCAAGATACTTCTTATTAAATTTTCTACGTAGGTACCTCAGATTGTGGTTCTTTTTTCATTACCCTCCCCAAGCAATAACAATATCTCAATTCGTTGGGTATCAGATAGGCGCATTTCACGAAAACGTTTAGGAATTCCTGAAGAAAGGATTTATAAAAAAAATACAATACAAATAATTGGAGAGGTCTAGCGAACTAACTGAATTTCAAATACGTCTTATTTGACATTTGAATGTCACAAAAATATCCTATGCAACATAATGACAACAAAATAACTAACATACTAGTCAATCGTGACAGGTATTTGTTACGAGGGAGATCTATTCGTATTAAATTAAATACATTTTTTCTTGAGAATCTCATCTCAATAATAAAAAAAAACATATGGCTGAATAGTGTATTGGAAACCCTTTTAAACGAGATATCACACGCTACCTATTTCCTTTCAAAAATTTCATAAGCTTCTATAGCTTCTAGAGAGGTTTGATGAGGCAGTTGAATAATTTTCTTGAAAAAGTGTATTTTCAAATATAAAATTGACTTGTTTCAGGATTTTTAAATTGCATTCATAAACACGATGAAAATGAATTTATTCGATACTTTAGGACCGCATTGTATAAGCAATGAAACGTGAAATGGAAATACAATTAAACGAATAAAAGGAAATAATCAAGATGAAAGATGAAAATGATTACATAATGAAAAGAAATAAAAACATGAATGAATCCCAAATTTGAAATGATTGAATTTGTACCTATATTTTTGCTATAAAACTTGATTCAACTTCAATAATTATATATTGGCATCATCCTCAATTATTGAAACCTTCTTCGGAAAAGATCCCAAAATAACGAGATACATTTCGTTTCAGGATGGAAGTATCTGATGTTTTCGATGGTTTCCATAGCTACGGCCATGCTGTGCAAAGAGCAAGGAATCACAGTAGCTGGAGTTTGTGCTGCATATGAAATATTCTTCGCACAGAAGGTGAGTTTCAAGTAATTGCTTTGGCTATATTGCCAGGGGTGCTTAAAGGGAGAATTCGAGTGGAATGGAAGATATTGTGTTTGAAACGTTATAGCATCAGAATGAGTAATTTGTCATAGCGTTTTATTATATTCACTTTTGATACTTTGAATACAGTGAAAATAGAAAATGATGCAAAATTGAACGATTCTTCAACTCATTCTGAACAAATTATTTCTGCAGTAACTATTCATTGGAAATCTGAGAAAATATATGTTATTGTTTCATTGAATGTAACCATATTGATCAATCCAAATTTTGTTATGACCAACCCACGAAAGAGGAAGTGATCCAAAGGACATTCAAAATATCTATCTGAATTAAACGTTTATCATTATGTTGTGGAATTAGCCGCGGTGGTAGTGCGTCCGACTCACGATCGGAAGGTCGTGTATTCGATTCCCGCCTGGACCAGATGTTTTTCTTGAGAGAATTTATCTGGTTGAAGCTGGGATGATTCTGCAACCGTGTTAGGAATCACACGTTAAAAGGTAAGACCTTGTTAGTCCTTAGCTCGCACAAGTTTCTCAACTTCTGAGAGTTGTCGTTCGTATGGGGGTGGCCGCTGATTAACGGAAAAAACAGATTTTTTTTAAACTATCTGATAACTGTATCCTAAATAGCATCCTAGAAAAATATTCAAAGAGGATACATGCAAATTTCTAACTTATCACTCAGCTTCATAGTATACTAGCGTGCCGCTCCGTCTCCGCAAGGATGCAATGCTGATATACATATATCTTGAAAAAAAAATGTTTTTCCGTTAACCAGCTATCGCACCTCTACGAGCGATAACCCTCAGAAGTCGAAACTTGTGTGAGCTAATAACTAACGAGGTCTTACCTTTTGACGTATGATTCCTAACACTTAATATAAATTCACCGACCGGAAATTTGAGGACATGGAGAAACAGTCATGGAAAGATAGTTTTGTTTTATGGAAGCGCCTTTCTTTCCACGGCTGGCGCCCCAGTTGGAGTATTTAAAAATTCTTATTACACATCTACAATATGAAAAAATCCTTCATACAAAATTTCAGCCTCCGGAATTATATCAGTACGGAGAAACAGTGATGAAAAGGTAACTTCATTTTATGAACGTGCCATTTTCCCCTGGCTGGCGTCTCGGTTGGAATTTCTGAAAATCCTTTTTTATTGCATATCTACAACATAAAACGAACCTACATTGAAAATTTCATCCTTCAAAAATATAGCGGTACATCGGTACATCTCGAACTTCACTGTTTAAGAACACTTCCATTTGGAGGACTACGTTTATGTGGAGTAAACTTCCTGAGAACATTTTTCCAAATGGATTTAATCTCCAGCGATTTAAATCCAATGTGTGTCACTACTTTCGCACAGGGACAGTTTCAAGAACGCCTCACGGATTTTCCGGTAGTGCTTGTGTTTTGTACTTGAAAAAACCCTGGGCATTTTTTAGGTTCGACGATACCAGTTTTAAATTTAGTCGTATTATGTCTCGGTACATCATTCGCTATATCAATGTAACTCACATAAACAGTATGCACCGACGACCTATTGTTCATCAACTGAATCAAACAGGACGGTGTGTTTTAACAAAAATAGTCTGATACAGATTACAATCATATAACAACGCGAACCTGTTTTCAATTTTCAAACTTCCATTCTGTTGTATGAAATTATATTATAGTCCCTTCGTTTTATG
The DNA here is from genome assembly GCA_015342085.1 of Leptinotarsa defecta. Taxonomy (NCBI): domain Eukaryota; kingdom Metazoa; phylum Arthropoda; class Insecta; order Coleoptera; family Chrysomelidae; genus Leptinotarsa; species Leptinotarsa defecta. The sequence goes on along the minus strand of WOGO01009606.1, from coordinate 2,999 downwards.
ATGACGTTACAAGAATGTCAACCAATTATTTTGATTATTATCTGTTTATTGATATCAGTCTACAATTATAATACCGTTCAATACATAATCAGTTTGTGTTAGGATGACCACATTGATCAACCTTCATCTTGTTTTTTGTGAAATGATATATCTATACCTACGCAATGATTTGTAATCAAAGTACCGTATTTCGAGCTTACTGCGAGCAAATGTCTTTTGGAGTTCGTGTATCATTTAAGAATACATTTTGACAAACAAATTCCCGTAAGCAATATTTTTGCCTGGTCAGACTCATCAACAATCTTGTCATGGATACGTTCGTGTCCTCATATATGGAAAACTTTCCTGAGTTACTGCATAATTCGAATTCAAGATAAGCTCCCCTCTGAAGTTTGGCATTACACTCCATAAAAAAACATCCCAGCTTCTAGATCATTATCAATGGTAGGCGGGGTCTTCTTGGCTTTACCAACCTTCGACGTCCTGACCCTCCATGATTTGCAACACTGAGTTGGATGCAGAATATCTCCTAGAAAAAAAACTGTTGTGTCCACCCAAAGAGAAAGTAAATTTTTCGATACCCTGTTGGAAAAGTATTCCTCATGTGCTAAAATTCAAAGGATTGTCGCTTATGTGAAGCATTTCCTCCATAATTGCCAGCTTCTTTCTCCCGAACGAAAGTTATCTTACCTCGCGTTCGACGATCCCCATCATGCTTCACTTTTCCTAGTAAAACATGCCCAATCTCACGTGTTCCACTCTGAAATCTCCTCCTCACTCCGTGGAGAAAATTTTGAAAAATCACTCCGCAAGTTGAGTCTTTTCCTTGATACTAATGGTCTCTTGAGAGCAGGTGGTCGTCTTACATACTCCAAGCTCACTTGTGATAAACGATACCCATTATTATTACCCAGCAACATTGGTTTACCGACTTAATCATCGAAAGTGTACACTGTCAATATTTTCATCCTAGTTTTTAAACTCTGCATTTTCTCTTACTCCAGAAATACTGGATATTATCTGCGAAACGCACCATCTGTAAGAAACTTTCAAAGTGTCTTACATGCTGGAAACACAATCCTATTCCATCCCAGGCTCCAATGGGGAACCTTCCTCCATAACGCGTGTCACAGGTGAAACCATTCTCTTGTATTGGCTTCGATTTCGGCGAACCCTATTCCATAACTCTCGGTCGACATCGTGGTGCGAAAACCCATAATGCCTATATTTGTCTCTTCGTGTGCTTCTAGAGTAAGACACTCCATTTGGAGTTGGCGACAAATTTGACATCCAAGACGTTTTTGGCAGCTCTGCGGCGCTTGATTGCTCAACGTGGTAGGGTTACAAACAAATTTGGCGATAACGGGACTAATTTCATACTAAAAGGTTTTCATACGGCTGCTCAACAAGAGCTAATCGAGTGAAGTTTTATTCTCTCTTTTGGTCCCCACTTCGGTGGATTTTGGGAGACTGGTATCAAGTCAGTAAAAAATCACATCTCTAGAGTCCTAGGGAATCAGCTTCTCGCCTACGAAAAATTCAACACTTTATTGGTCCAAGAAGAATCAGTTTTGAATTCTAGGCCGCTCTGTCCGATCAGCTCTGATCCTAGCGATCTATCCGTTGTCACTCCAGGTCATTTTCTAACTCTGAAACCACTGAATGCTTACCCTGATGAAGAGCTTGCCAAATTCACGTTGTATAGAAGATCTCGATGGCAGTTGATTCAACATTTACACAAAGGTTTCTGGTCGCGATGGAGCAAAGAGTATCTCCACACTTTGTTCCAGCGAAACAACTGTACTGAGCCAACTGTTAACATTGAACTGGGTGCAATGGTTTCAATTAAGCACGACTCAATGCCTCCCTCATGTTAGCAACTTGGCCGTGAAATTGAAGTTTATCCAGCCACAAACGGAGTAGTACGCGTTGCATCTGTAAACACTTCTAATAGATTTCTCAAATGGTCAGTGGCAATTTTGGTGGGCGGTATGTTCCGTCACCATCTCACTGTATATTGTGTTCATCTAATAAACTAGAGTTTTTGCTTCATTTCTATTTTTTTGTCTTATCTATCGCGAAATGACTGTGGTTTTCTGTGATTTCCGCGAGAGGAAGATCGCGCAACTAAATTGGCATTTGTAGTTCCTGCAGTACCAAAAACGCTCTTGTCAACTACTGTCGTACTCACACAGGACATATTGGAAAAGGTTTTGTCTCTCTCTCTCTCTCTCTCTTCAGCAACTCTTTACGTACCGTTGTGACTAGAACTAAGGTGAGAAGATCACAGTCACGTTTGATTTTCTCCTTTCAGTAATATTAGTATTCGTTAATATTCATTCTTTAGAACCTCTGAACAAAAGGAATTATTCGATACTGACTCTGACCAAGCATCTTCATTTCAATCAGGTTGGGGCCCAGCTCCCTTACCCTTTTGAATGATTTTTGTCGAAGAAGAAATTATTCAATCATTTTCAAAGACCTATCCACTACCAGTGGATGTAGCCGTTACTACGTGGTAGGAGAACATAATGAAAAGAGAAATGAAAATTTGTATGTTTTTTACCACTTTAATCTGTAACTGACGCTACTGCGATTCGTCCTATATAGACACTCTTATACAATAAAGTATTATATAAGTATTGTATAATTATTGTATGAAGTATTGTATAAGTTTGAGAATGTCCATATAGGACAAAACTGCAGTAACGTTGGTTACAAATAAAAGTGGTAAAAACATAGAAATTTTCATTTCTCTTTTCATGAGAACAATATTGTTCAATTGTATTATTTTAACTTCATCGACAATACTTTTACTTCCAGTAGGGTTGATAACACGATCATGGCTCTTTGAATACAAACTGACTCTAGAAAATGATTCAATTTTATTATCCATGAGCATGTTACTCTCTTCAGATATATCAAAATCTATTGAAACCTTTTTTCACTTAACCAGCCTTCGCACCCCTACGAACGACAACCCTCGAAAGTCGAAACTT
>WOGO01009605.1:0-10141 GCA_015342085.1 Leptinotarsa defecta | reverse complement strand
TTATTTCCAGAAACAGTTATGGTAGTATCATCAGCAAACATTGTTAGGTGAGCATCTACTATATTTTGGGGTAGGTCATTGATATATAAGAGGAACAATAGTGGACCTAGTACCGAGCCCTGAGGTACGCCAAGTTTAACGTTTTTGGCATGATGATCATGAAGAAAGATGTAAAAGACATATTCCGAAGTACATGACTTTAATATGACTTGGTCGCTTATAACTTTACTCGTATTAACAGAATTCGATAGCGGCCAGGCTTATACATTCCTTTTTTTAAATCTCTGGGAATTAATTTGGATTTCTTTCGGTGCAGCAAGCTATTCTTATAAAGATTTGCAAAAGGTGAGTGTTCTAATTTTTTAAGTTTGTTCCGTCATTCTTTCTGAATAGTGGTGTAACCTCTGCTGGTTTGAGACGATCTGGAAAAACCCCACCCTTGAAGAAGCGAATAACTAGATAAGTGCCAGAAAACCACCATGCAGAGATACTATTATTAGAATTGCCCCGAGATATTAGAAAAACCTAAAATGGGTTATAGTCGAAGTAACCGTTATAGTGCCCCTATTTTTTGTGTTTTTAATCTCATCGAGTTGATATGGGAAAAATTAAAACAATGCATCAGGCGTAAAAATAATTTTCCAAAATTTGATAAGAAGGTAATAGAGCTAGTTGAAGAAGTATGTAATATTGCCGAAGAAGACTGGCAGAAAAGGATTAATGAAGTAATTTTAGTTGGAAAAGACTATATGGAGATTGAACACTTCCATATTGATGGTGTAAATAAATTCATTATTGATTTAAATGACGACAGCGATAGCGAAACAGAGAATATGGAAGAGGAATTATCAGAAGCTTTCGAAGAAAGATAGGGAAGTGTTTCTGAAGCGATAGATTGTATATATATGTGAGTAAGTAGTATTGAGAAGTATTTTCAATCATTGCTCTGCTATTTGAATCCCTACTTTTCCACTCATCTATATAAACGAAATATTTATTCTGATGATGATTAACTATATTACTAAAGAGGAGCTGCTGGAAGGTAGGTTGCACTATATCGTTTACTTGAACTGTCTCTCTGTCTGTTTAAAATCTGTTTTTCCGTTAATCAGCTGTCGCCCCCATACGAAAGACAACTCTCAGAAGTTGAGTAACTTGTGCGAGCTAAGGTCTAACGAGGTCTTACCTTTTAACGTGTGATTCGTAACACTAGGCCTACTATTAAAAAACAAAGATGAGTTTGTCGAAGTGAATACTAAAAACTAAATGTTTTTTTTTTGAAATATATACTAATTTATTTATTTTTTATAAATTTTTAAGGGGATACTGAAACTGTAACAAAACGAATCAACACAATTGGTTCCTCAAACCAAAAAACTTAACGGAACCGCTGACTCCCACACCAGCCCCCCCCCATTTGCATACGCCCATGCCCGAACGAAGCACATAGAAAATAACAGTGCCAATGACCTCATCGTGATTGGATACATTCTATGAATGGAAATCTTTGTTTCAAGGTGAAACATTGTTTACTACCACTTTCGGCATCTTTCTCGAATCGAAACCACACGCCAACCGAAAAAAGAGGTACGACTTTCCAGAAACTGACGAGAAATCACGCTTTTACGACTCGATAAAAATCGCCTCGTAACTTTTATCAACAACAACGAAACGCGACGTAGGATTTGTTTCAACAATCAAGGTGCGTATGACGTATAACAAGTGAACAACAACACTTACAACGGCTGTCTGGACAACATGAAGACGATTTCGGGGCACACTTAGGATGAATATCCGAACGGCAATACCCGTGGGCAATACTTGCGAAAATGCGTACACGCGAAAACCGTACAAAAATACCACCAAACTACAACGAATCACACTCTCGACTGGTACGTCAGCGACTGGTGGAAGTGGCAGCGGGTTGGGTGTTCCAAACGAACGAGCGAGAAAGAGACGAGGATACTTTTCGCGAACGAAGCAGATTCCTTCGGTAGCAACTGAATCGTCGGCGAATGAAACTTGACCGGCTTTTTCCAGAAGTGATGCGTTTGTTATACGTGGTCGGTTTCTTTCGTCTTCAGCAGGGTTGGGCGCACCCCGCACGATGATTGGGTGGTTGTATGCCCCTTTTTCGGTTTATCACGTAAAAGCGGCGACAAAATCATTTAGATTATATAAAAAATTCAGTTTTGCATGTCTTTTCTCGAAAAATTGTTCGTTTATTAATATACAGGCCGGTTTTTTAGCTGATTCCACTAATGCTATCTCAGTAAGATCTACAAGGTTGCCCAAATTGGACAAGTTTTATATTTTCTGGAATTAGAATATTTTTTTTTTTTTGGGAAAGAAAGTTTTTGACTTTCTACTTTTCTACTACTCCATCTTGATACAAAAAAAAAGATGAGGGAATCTTCCAAAGGGAGAAAGGAAGAATAATCTCTTTCCAGATCTGGAATATCAGTGGTTGTTTTTGCGGGATTCGCCGAAAACTAGAAAACTGAGGAACCTTCAATACTATTTCATATTTGTTATGATCTGATATACACCAATTTCCAGAACGACGTTTCGTTCATTAGATATCTGTTTCTGTAGAGTAGGGAGGGTGAGTGTAGACCCACAGCACTCAGGCTACATGTGACCCATCCTCCCGAGGAGTTGTCCTCCTAGGTCATCGTCCACCCAGTCTTTTCCAGAAAGGTGCATGGACAGGTCACTAGGAGACATCTCCTTCAACCCGGGGCCGCACTGCAGGATGCTAGATGGTCGCTTGGAGAGTGGATGGTAAAGGTGGATGGTGGAGGGGCAATGCATCCCGGACGCAGTGAAATGAAGCCAGTATCCAACTGACAGCGGAAAAGTTAAAATCATACCTCTCTCTAAAGTTGCGAAAATTTTTTATAAGTTCATATTCGAGAATTATAGTGGCAAATAACGTTATAAAAAACCGTGGGTGCATACTTACAATTTGAGGCGTCAACAGGACGGAGAATTCGACAACATTCTGACAAATTTTATTTGTATTTAAGGATGTCAGTTGAGGAATTCGACCTACTTTTGAAGTTAACTGAAGGCAAATTGCAACGAACTTCAGAGAATCTATATCAGCAGTGTCGTCAAAATTTTTGAATTTTTCCTTAATGGGTCTGCTGGGTCCCAAATTGCCTTTCTTTTGTACACGAAACTTATCACGCTTTCCTCCCTAGCTAGGCTACCCATCTGGAATATCAAACACGACTGATTAGGTTGGATAGACGCCTGGCGTACCTTCGGATGGTTTCTAGAGGTTAGATGACAGTAAGGGCCACTGCGGCTGCCGTCGTTCTGTTACTCACGTTTATAAATAGCGGCCCTAGCCTGAAAATTGGTAATGTTCACAACTTTCCATTGCGAAATAGTATTCCAAATGTTCACCTTTGCTATTTCAGTATTAATATCGCGTTTTTCACATAAATCTTCTGGAAAAAATTGCTACTTGCTTCCTATGCATCAAATTCTACTTCGCTACTGTCTCTCAGGGCGAAATTTCCTTCAGATACTCATTAACCAGGTTCAATTGAATGCCACAAAAACCCAGGCCATGGTTTTCTCCAAAAAGGTGAATGTCTCCGACCCGGATATAATAATGTCAGGTCAGACAGTTCCGCTTTCTGATTCGATAAGTTTGCTGGGGGTTAAAATGGACATCAATATATCTTGGCACAATCATGTTGTTGGAAGTGCAAAGGCTGCTTGTCAAAAGCTTGGAACACTGTTCCGAACCAGAAAACTGTACACACCTCAGCAATCTTTGATGCTTTATGAAGCTCAGGTCAGTACCTATTGTTCTCATATATGAAGCTCCGCCCTTATGTATACCCTAAAGCTACTGAATTTATCCAGAAAAAAGCCATCCGCTTGATTGGAGACGCGAAAATCATTTGCAACCTTGATAGTCTGGAATATCGAAGAAAGGTTGAAGATTTGTATCTCTTCTATATACACTTTCACGGAAAGTGGTCAAGTGACTTGGCACATTAGATTCCACCAAGAGCTGTATCACAAATACGCAACGGACTGTTGTTGCACATCGTTTTGAGGTTCAACTCAGTACACCCTTAACTTCACTGATTAAGAACTCTTCCATTTGGAGAACGGCGTTTATGTGGAATGAACTTCCTGAGAATGTTTTTCCAAATGGATTTATTCTCCAGCGATTCAAATCCAATATGGATCACTACTTTCGCACAGGTACCGCTCTAAGAGCGCCTTAAGGATTTTCCTGTAGTTCTTGCGTTTTGTTCTTGAAAAAAAGATGTAAAACTTTTGTTGTCAGCAAATGTGTGCATTGGCATCTGATACTCGAACATCTAAATGAAAAGATGTCAACAAGGCAATATTTTATTTTTTGTTTCCATAGGTACTGGTTTCAACTAGTTGCCTTGCTGTTAAAGCTACTGTGAAAGACAGAATACAAATCTTTTTTATACAACAGATCACCCTCGATATCTTCTATCAATCTCATAAATGACGTCTTCGTTAGGGGACAGTTGAGGGTAGCAACGTATACGTGATTCAACCTGGCACCACTGATGAGACCTAATGCAGATCGAAACAGCACTGTTTGGTGTTGGATCACGAAAGCTTTGTTTTTGGGCTGTGCGTATTGTGTCAAAAGACGGTGCCTTCGTAAGGGAATATATCATCGCTTTTTTTTTCAATCGATCTGTTAGTCTATGCAGCGTGACTCACGGTCGATAGGAGATTAGACGTTTCTGGAAAACGCAAAGCATGATTTTTCTGAAAATTTCACCTCTCACTTTTCCTTACCTGTTCTACCGATCTAAAATATTTTCAGCATTGCGGCGTTGCCACTTCCATCATCTCGAAAACAGATAGAGATAGGTATAGGACATTATTAACAAAAAAGTATTGAAATACTATAGCGATTCCAAAAATGTATTAATATACGGGGTGTTCTATTTAAAAAAAAATATATGTGCTAGGACTTTCAATAGAAGTGGCAACGCCGCAATGCTGAAAATAATTTAGGTCGATAGAACAGGTAAGGAAATGTGAGAGGTGAAATTTTCAGAAAAATCATGCTCTGCGTTTTCCAGAAACGTCTAACCTACTATCGACCGTGAGTCTCGCTGTATATTATCGCATCAAAACCCGGTGATATAATCTATGAAAAACTCAAAAGTCAGAGAGAAATTTGAGCGAAATAATGAATTTCTTCACAGACATCACTGTTTCTCAATTTATAGACCAAGCATTTATATCGAGGATGGAAAGTAATATCATCCATGGAAAACTATACATAATAATCCAATTCAAGAATACAAAAATCCTTTACAATCTTATACTGGATCCAGGATCAGATCCGCTTCCCAAAATTCCAGGTTTTCTCTTGCCTTCTATAATATCGTTATCTAGATATCTGTATCGTGCAATGTTTGAAAAATCTGTCTGTTTAAAATCTGTTTTTCCGTTAACCAGCTGTCGCACCCCTACGAAGTCAACCCTCAGAAGTCGAAACTTGTGCGAGCTAAGGATTAACGAGGTCTTACCTTTTAACGTGTGATTCCTAACACGACTATATCATTCATTTTTATCAATGTATTCTTCAGGATTTTCAAATGCTATCGTCATCAGACTTTTTGTATCCATTTGTATCATCCGCATGAACCTTTACCATTTCTGCGAGATTGGCGCGTCTCCTATCCTCGTACTGATGCATATTTTACTATGGCCCCACTTTGTGGGACCATTAATGTTTACTCTAATTGAGTAATATATTCATTATTGGCAAGGTCAAATCAACATTAAAGTGCCAATGTTAACTCATTCTATCTTCTGATCCGTAACATATTTCTACGATAAAACTCGAGTCGAAAGCACACAGTGGCAATTTGAAATGAGACAAATCGCTTAAAGAATTTATCAATTACTTGAAGTGGAAATAATACATTTAACGTATTCGATGACGCTACATACTTTTGGAACTGATTAGTATTTGTCGTCACAAGAAACAATTATGAAAATAATAGTAATAATAATAATACAGCCGGTGAACTCGGGTTAGTTTTCGACACGGAACGAGGTGATCACATCTCTGTCACAGCCATATAAATCACTTCACTGCTGCGGCAGCACAAGGATAAGTTCATCATGGCCTGCGTGGCAGGATATTTCGTGCGGCTCTTGCCGCACGAAGGCAGAAATCTTGGCCAGACACATTCAGAAGGCTGTCACTCTTGGGTTATGACGCTTAGGGCACATGCTTCTTGGACCCAATGATAACCACACGGAGTGGAGAGTGGTCATTGATTGATAATGCTGGCGTTATAACTCAGGTAGTGATGAAAGGAAAACTGGATGAAATGAGACTTTAGTTGTTTGAATTTCTCAGACCATACCATGTTTTTTGTTGGGATGAATGTAATATTACAAGTCTTTTGTGAAATGAAGCAATCCTGGAGACAAAGAATAAAATATATGAATGGTACAGCCTTTTTGGAAATATGACGAACTGAAATAATAATTTATTTTTACAATGACATTCATTATTATTTTAAAGTAATAATTCATCTGCGAAAGCATCATAACGAGTTATATTGAAACTAGCAACCCGCGCCGGCACCGCTGGCTGATGCTAAATAAAAATCACCCATCTGCAATTCAAAGGCATTGAAAAACAATGATGGAAAGATAATTTTTTTAATGGACGCGCCTTTTTCCTCGCCCCAGTTGGAATATTTAAAAATATTTTTTATTGCATATGCAACATGAAACAAACCTACATACAAAATTTCAGCCACCGAAAATATAGCGGTACGAAGAAAGAGTGATGAAAAGATAATTTTCATATTGAAACGCGCCATTTCTACCCCCACGGGGGGGTGCCCCTGTTGGATTTTCTGAAAATCCTTTCTTAGTGCGTATCTAAGTATAGGAAGTACTTATACACCAGATGTTAGCTTCTTAGGACTTACCAGTCCTGAGAAATAGAGATGAAAGTGTGTTAAGTGACTTTCGCATTTATAAGCATAGATTCGTTGAAGAGTACTCTAAAATTACGTGATTCAAGCCAAATTTTTTCTCATATTTATACTTTGAGTTTTCAACGGATTCTATATTTGAATGAATAGTTTTCCTTCTCTGTAATAATTGAATTAAATTCATTTAGCAAACAACTTGCCATTGCGACACATAATTATGAGTGATGGATGCTTTATTTCGTTTCATTTAGTTAATGCAATATTATACATATTTGATAAAAATATGCTTATTGACATTTCCGGGTCAAGTTCGAAGGATATTTTGTAACTCTGTGTTCCTTTGTTTTACCGTGTTACGATAATTCAAACAATAGGGGTCTGTCAATGAGTTCTGCGTATACAAGGTGTTGTAAGTAGAATTCCACTATTAGATTGAGTTAGAAGAATGCTTACGCTCAAACAATGGTTCCCCCAAAAATTCTGCTTGGCTGAATATATTGCATCAAGTATGTATGTATATTGTATATCCAGTGTAGCTGACTCACAGATGTCCCCATATGAAAAGGTTTAAGTTATTAAGGGAATCTTGCACCTTCAATCCGACAACCTCAATGTAGATCAATGGTCTGGAATCTCTTCATTCTATCATGATGGTCCACAGATATGATTCCACAGCTACATAGGATTATTTTTCTTCGATGTACAAGACGACATATTCAACAATATTCAATTGGAGGAGACATTGAAATTCGAAATCAAGTCTTTGTATCGTTAGAATGGAGCGACTTATGTTTATATGATATGTTATGTAGCTAGAGTAAGGTATAAAGAGAATAGGCTCAAAGACGAAGCTTTGATAAGTCAAAGTCAAAGTCAAAATATGATTTCTTGTCTGAGATTCATATCTTATTGGCAAAGCTTGGTTGAAATAAGTGGATAAAAAAAAAAACAAACAAACAAAATTACGAATATTAGCTATCGCTACTTAGTCATATAAAACTATAAACTATAAAATAATATACATTTTCAAGTAGATACTGAATATATGTATATGTAACAAAATAGGACAGAAAAAGATAACAGAAACAGTTTGTATTTACTTGGCACAATACAACACTTCAGGAAAATAGCCAGTAATAATGTATTTTAATAATTTCCAATATTGATTACATGAACAGTATTGAGACTCAGACACAAGTCACTCAATCAATCATTCATGCTTTATTGTACAAGAAATCCTTATTGACAAAGCTAGTGAAACTTCTGAAGCTTCTGTTCGTCACGTAGTCTATGATCCAAGAATGAAGCTCTAATACCAGTGTTTTCAAGATCATACATCAATCCTCTGGTGCATTTAGTCCGGTCATTATACAATACTGAATTAATGAAAATTTCGACACAGTTAAATTTTGGGGAAGACCTTTATTTTACCATAAAAAATAAAAATTTGAAAGTCCCAATCTGTCCTATGAGCGCTTCAAAGTGAACATTTCAGATTTTTTGAGTTTTTCTCGAAAACCGTGAGTTTTATCAAAAAAATACTTCAAACCAAAGTTGTAGATCTCAAAATTATCTACAAAAATGATTGTAATGATTTTTTCTGTAAGTATCACCGTTCCTGAGATATCGCAATTGTAAAAGTCACGTTCTATGTAATATGCACACATTAGCCACGTATATACATATTCAGGTACTTAAGCAAGTAAAAATGTCTGTTGCGTCTCTTTTATGTATATACTATATATTGTATTCAGAAAATATACATTTAAAGGACCGTCAGCTCCTTCGAAAATCCCCACTACCCGTATGGCCTTGAATATAACATCTGGCTATCTATTGTTAGTTAGGGAACCTATAAATTATGCTGTAGACGACCCTTTCGATATAGCCAGCCAGGTAGGGGTACACCGTGAAGGGCGGCACTGATGTTCTGAGAACATTCATGTCGCCATCTTACCATCAGTCATGACCCATTTATCCCTCTGACAAACATCAGTTGAAAAGGTAAGGAAGCCAGGCTCCAACCTGTTAAAAATCACGACGACGACGACGAACAATGGCTGCCTATTCTATTGTCCATGTGGTGTCGTTTATGTGCCTGCTTCTTTTAGTGTTGAAACGTTCTGTTCGAATGAATATAAGTATTTATTACAAGCGTCTACTATAAGAGTTTTTGTTATTATTATTAAAAAAAAAAAAAATGTCGCAATTTTGCTTTATTTGAAAAAAAAAAAGATTTGATTGACTGAGCGAAAGTGTATATGGAAATTGATTCTCCACCTCAGAGACAATTATTACGAAAGGAATTTGATTTCTTCTTGCTATTTATGGAGCTTCAAAAAAAGTAGATTGCATTGATAAGTACAGATATTTAACTATGTCAAAAATACCCCAAACAAGAAGCAAGTACAACTATCTTGTGTTCCTCCAACATCGGCATCTGCTATTCAACACTTGTATCGGGTATATTATCAACTTCAGACATGGCAAGGAAATCAACTTAATCCTGAAGACTGGAGATGGAAATTAATAAATAATACCCTGGAACCAATCAAAACTTAGCTCCCCCCTGCTCCAGAAAATCTCCTTAACACAATTTTTTGCAATTGCAAGAAAGGTTGTAATGCCAAATACGGCTGTAGAAAAGTAGGATCACAGTGTTCACCTGCGTGTACCAATTGCCAAGGTCACTCTTGTTCAAATGTTGAGTTGAGTAAATTCATGTGATGCTGATGAAGAGACAACTGATACATCATTATTTGAACAATTTATGAACATGTGGCAAGAAAAGGATGACGAAGAGGAAACCGCGTTAAAAAAAAAACGAGCCGAGTACACTACCTCACAGGTGGTGTGGAAACGTGTGCATATTAAATAGAACGTGGCTCAGGAACGGTGATAGTTACAGAAAAAATCATAAGGATAATTTTTGTAGAGAATTTTGAGATTTACAACTTTTGTCTGAAGTCTTTTTTTGATAAAACTTACGGTTTTCGAGAAAAACTCAAAAAACCTGAAATTTTGACCTTTGACCCCGAATAACTTTTGAAGCGCTCATGGGACAGATTGGAACTTTCAAATGTTTATTTTTTATGGTAAAATGAAGGTCTCCACCAAAATATAGCTCTGTCGCAATTTCCGTTATTTTATTACTGTTT
>WOGO01009604.1:0-10142 GCA_015342085.1 Leptinotarsa defecta | reverse complement strand
GTTTGTATCCGAAAATAACTTCTAGAGAGCCAAAAAGCTTTTTTCTTTCCACAAATTTGATGTCCGAAAAAATTCGTATTTTAAAATGTACGACGCCTATGGTGTGTTGGAGGTGAGTAAAAACCCCTTTCTCAGTAAAGCTGATGTACGAGTTCTGGTAATTTAGGAGATATGGTATCTAATTAAAGAACCTGGCTGACATCACGGCTAATTGCCGATGCTTGTATTCGAATGTAATCCCCTTGTTTAGTGCTCGTGATGACCCGCCAGCGATGTTCTTGATGATGCCGTTCTTTATATCATACAGTACCGAAGAGGAAAATAAAACGTGATTCATTCCTGTGAAAAGATTCATATTATTGTAGATTTTCATCAATACTTTCATAATGTGAATTCCAGCCACAATTGCTCAGTTGTTAACAAAATGTAAATTTTAGTTTAGTCAGAGTATGAGACTTTTTATGGTGCATACGTATTTGAAGACATTTTTAAAGGATATTCCTATGTGTTAAGTGCAGTATAATGTCACTTGACACCAGTCTATTCAGTTTTTTCAGCTGAGCCTAATCATTAGTGCTAAGCCAGATCTGGCTTTCGAAAAAATGATGAAAGAACTACATCTGAAACCCAGGGACAGAAAAGAAAACATATAATACATTTCTACTAGTAATAATTCCACATGATTTAAAGACAGTATTTTTTTTTCATAAAATATTTACAGTCTTTTATTTCAAAAGGTCTCTAATAGTCAGTATACATTTCGTTAAATATTTTAGTAAGAATCAGGTAAACACTATATAATGGTTTTCTAAAAACTATTAATCCAGCAGAGCAAGTAGAAAGTGTTATATGTTTTCCAACAACTAAGGATTTGTTACTGATTTCGATTTCTTACAAAATCGAGAAGCCAAATAAATATTCAACATTTCTTCACACACAAAGCAGCTCATTTTTTATTTCAATTGAGAATTTAGTTTACCTTAAAATAATGTTTTATAAAGACAAGACAAAGATAAGAATGAAAAAAGTTCACCTGTAATTTTCTTATTGATTTTTTGGGTATTATGACGTCTTTTCATTGCGATTTTTCTTCAATAAGTAAAGAAGATTTGAATCGTCGAGGAGGCGATTGGCAACTGAATCAAGGGCAGCGAAATGAATAGGGTAAAGCTGGTAACTTTAATACGTATATTGAAGTTACTCCTGATTCAAATAAGTTGAATGTTGAAATAAATGATTGTGTTAATGAAATTGAATGGTTGCTTGATAGCGGTTGATCAGATAATGTTGTAAATGATGAATATTTTTGTGAATATGTAGAACTGAAAGAACCAATTATTGGAAGTCCGAGACGATCATTTTCTGAAGGCAACTAAATATCTTGCACAGATTTGATGTATATGGTCGAAAAAAAGTTAACAAAATGAAAAAAACGTTGTATTCAAGAGATATAGATAGGAATTCAATGAGCTTTGGTAAAGTAACTGAAGTTGACGCAATTGTAACAGTAAGGAATATGTCAAAAAAATTTGATCCGAATGGAAATTTAACTGCATTGGCTTTCGAAATAAAAATAAATAATAACAAAGGAAGTTAGGTCATGTAAAATTTGTTTATTTTGAAGTGTGACAAACAATTTCTTATTTCACTTATTCTGAATGCAGGATATGTCTGAAATGCACAACTCACTAGAGTTGTGCATTTCAGAGCAGAGGGGCAAAAGTTCACAATATAAAGTTATGAGAATTTGATAATTGGATATGCGAATCGGATACATAGTATAGCTGTGAAGAAATAAAAAGACTTCGATGTGTAAGATGTACATAAATAGACATATAATATATAATTTTGCTATTCAAAAAGGTATATCAATTGAACAGTGTCGATGAATTGAAATGTACATGAATTGAAAGGTTTTGCGGAAGAATATGAAAGAGGTGTCATGTATATATCCAAATGTTTATTGAAAGAAGCGAGAGTAAATAACATATTTTGGCCAGAAATAGTTAAGACTGCAGTTTTTGTGAAAAATAGGATTATTACTAATATTGTAGAAAAATTCAGAACTTCTTATGCATTTATATTTGACGAAAAAACAAAAATCGAACATTTGAGAATTTGGTAGTGGAGTTTCTGTAAGAGTACCTGAACAACACAGGAGTTTGAAGCGGGATAGAAAGCAGATTTAGGTATTGATATGATATGAAAATGCAGATTATAGAGTTTCAGTAAATAATGAAATAAAAGTAACCAGACATGTTGACATAATTGAAGCCAGTACAGAGTGTATCGGTTTAGAATCAAAAGAAGAATCAGTAAAAATCACTATGGAAGAAAATGATATTGGAAATAAGATTGACATTTCAGATGAAAGTGAAAATGAAAATATTATTTATGTCATATTATGCTAATGCTGAAAATATTGTAGTCTAGATGTTTTGATCTTCATAAAAAAGTGTAAAGTTGATTTTTGGTTACTTGAAAGTGAAAAATTATATAGTAATTTAATGGTCAATAATGAAATCAAACTGTAACTCATTTTATCCTCTTGAGCTTCCTCTAAATATTTATAATTTGTCGAAACTGAAAGAAGCAGAACAGAAAATGATGAAAAAAAAATATATGTGATGATTCTAACGAAAATCGTGAATTATTCATACAAATTAAACTCATTTTCATTTCAAAGAAAACCCATAATCCCACTACAGAAATTGATTAAGCCTATAGGACCTCCAATAACATCAGATATTGAAAATATTATTCCATTATAGCAATGAGGCATAGATGCAATATCAGACTACTATAGAATATTGATTGGAAGAAATCAGGTAGTATTCAGTAATATAGAGTTTTATAAAATAATTCTCGAAATCCAATTAATCAACATCCTTCCAAAGATCATTTATTTACTACCATCCTGTTTGAAGGCAATCATTCCATTCCCATCTAGTAATGATGCTATGGCTGTAAAACAACACTAATCCGAATGTAGATCGAGAGCGCTGAAGACATTTAAACAAGCAAAGAACTCATTACGAGGCGTGAGGTAAAGTTCAGTCATGATCTGACACCTATCAGTCAGGCCCTTAGCAATGCAAATGTACCCAAGAAAACAATTAAGATCTGTTTCAGAGCTTGATAGAATAATACACACATTGTGGTGGGCTTCAGATCCAACATGAGCCTGTGTAATTAACTTGTGGGTGCAGCATATAGTACCAAAGTTCAGTGACGTAGTTGAAAAAACAACCCCGGTATTCAAAGTCCATATTTAAAAAGGGGAAAATTTTTCTTTATGGGATACTCACGGAACACACAATTTCAGTTAATGCCATTTAAAAAATTGATGTTAGGCAAATTTTCAATGGGGTCTATATGCACATCGAGTGCATATTTTTCTCACTAATTGATATATGGATTCAGGCGGTATCTTCAACTCAAATTTAAATCAGTTTCACTCGAAGAACTAGTTTTATCACATTTCAACTATGCTAATACGATCTGTCCACACATTCACATTCAACTGAGCATTATAATAATCAAGCGCAAAATTTAAAAAGTCCAAAACTAGTGCTCAGAACTTAACGTTCTCAGAGAATCTCTATTGAACTCAAAAATGATTATTGGTTGGATATGAGTCCCTAAACTATTCCATGAAATTATTTTGATCAGAAAGCCTACCTATCTTCATAGAAGAATTTTTTTGTGCAGATGTTCATAATGTGAACATCAGGTTCAGGAGAACACTTTCTCTACCTTCTTTTAAAACTGACAGGAGGATGATAGTATACCATGTAAGTGAAATTTTACCTCCTTCATATATTATTTTGAATGGTATATGATTCAGTTCATTGAAAAGGAGAAGGTGATTTTTGTATAATTCAGTGTTCGGATGAAATTACACGAATGTAGTTTTTCTCGTGAGATTCAATGTTCATATGAATGAAGTAATTTCGTAAGTAAAGTGTATTTTTTTCAGTTTGAGTCTGAAAGTTACTTGTTTGCATGATCTACATATCTTTGTGAAGAGATGATTCAGAAAGTAATTGTTTTCTTTCTATCATTTGAATACTCCCACATTTGTTTGTATGACGATGAAAAAGTAGGAAGCCAAAACCCTCCTTTTCTCAAAAAACACAATAGATATTCAGTGAATTCTGTTTTGTGAGTATTTCAAATCAGATTTTCAAAGTGCATAGTGTCTGTACTCATGTTCAATGTATATTCATCATAAAGTAGTCAATTGAAAATCTACCTATGTATCGTATTGTGGACAATTTTGTGTTTTTTTTTTTTTTGGATTTTTCATGATTTTTCCATGAGTCAGATGATAACAGTTACTGGAGAGGTGGTTGCTAGGATTCAGTGAAATAACAGTTCAGTTGTTGAATTCATTCAGAAACTGATCTAAACTTTGCCCTTTACTTTGAAAAATTATCTAAGAATATTAATTTTTCATTCATTTTTCAATCCTTTTTTCTTTGCTGATAATGAAGATATTCATTACTATTATCACCAAACTTCCAATATCGAATCAAAGATATCGGTAAATCTAAGAACCTTCGTGGAGAAAAACAATATATGTAATTCAGGTGATTTAATCAACTTGAAAAAAAATTCTAATATTCGTTTTGGAAGATCCTAACGAAAAAATTTGTAACTTCTCCTCACAACAACTTATTTTGCATCATCACCACCTTCACTTCATTCCACATTTTTCCCATTACTGCCTTTTCTTTTCTCATAATCGCATCATATTTCCTTCAGGTCCTTTGCATAACCTCGCCGCCCTGATATGATTATTATGTATGCCTTATAATAATTCAAAATAAACTGATCCATCTCTCTTTTAATTTTTTTAATGACTCTACTATGCCTTATGTAAATTGCCACGTCACCTCGTATGATGTGTCAAAGATGAGGAGGGCTATCATGAAAAAATCAGTATTCATAAGAGAATGAAACTCGGGTAAATTAGGAAAAAATTACTCATTTTGGAGCTCAGGATGTTTTAAAATTGGAATATCTAGCGATTATAATGGTACGATGTTTCTATTGTTAGCATCCACAAAACCGTTTTCGGGTGATAACCGAACTGATGAAATGCACCACGAAATATTGTCAACCATCTTCAAACAAAGCTCTAAAATTGTATTTTTTTTTAATTTAACCAACTTTGCATCGCTCACTGTTTTCTCATTTTCCCATGCTGGCTCTCCTCATCTTGCACACAGAGTATGCGTATATTGATGTTTCGTGTATTAAAAACATAATAAATTTCAGTACCGGTTCCTTGACTCATTCCATTTTGTGAAAACCATTAATATATTCTGTTTGGATGACGATAATAATAGTCGTTACAGATATTGACCATAATAAAATTGACTAATTTCTTCAATACTTATCTATTGTTCTGCAATAATGAGTAGATACTGCCCAAATTATGCAGTGTTTCTCAATTCTTGAAAATTTTTTCACATGATCATTTACATTGAATTTATTAATTTTTACTTTCGTCTTTTAACTCACTTTTTTCCGGACTATCGATATATCATTGTAAAATGTTTATTATCATTTGTTGTTTACCCCAGATTCCTCCCAAACAATGACGTACTCAACTATTCATGTTGAAGAATCAGGATACTTTGAGTAACCGCTACTAAGTGTAGGATGTTGCGATAATATTGTCAGTCTGGGGTTCAGGTAGATATCTCTCTTCAGCTCATATGTGAACAATTTTAATTAATAATACACACTACCAGCAATAAAGATAGAATATACTGTGCAAGCTAAAACATTATAATCATCCGCTTAGTCAATATGCCAATGTCTTCCACATAGAATTGTATAAAATCCTACAATGTGCAAGGAACTTCATAAAAATGGGAAAATAATTAGTCCATTAGTAACAGGTACTTGACCGTAACTAGTGGAATTGATGAATCCAGTGACATCCATATTATTCTGGGAATCAAGTGAAAACACTAGAAAAGAGGAATATATTGACTTTATATTTTGTGGCAGGACTCCAAAAATGACTGAAGGCAAAAACTTTGTGTGATGAAAGTACTAGATACGTATTCTGGTACTACCAGAATAATTTGGGTTGGAGTAGATCAGGAAAGACACAGTAGATCGAAAGATAATAAACAAGGGATTCTAGGAAAATATAAATTCAGAGAAAGTAACTGAAAAAGTGCTTCAATAAAACAGTTACCTTTTCGGAAACTCATTCTATTCATCCATTCAAATATTAACAGAACTTCTAGGTGTTATAAATCTATTGGATCGAAACCTCACCTGCAGAGAATGCAACAAAAGAACAAATATGTTTTGAATGAATATGAGGCACTACATCATATGAGACACGCAATTTATAGACAATTAAAACTTATTCCAGAATAATATGAACACATCCAATAAAGTACATGTATGAATTAGTATTTCGAACAAGTAGGACAAAACTTTCAATGAAAATGAACAACAAAACGTCCTTGCCGATTATTTTTTCCTAAACCATTCACAATTCGAATCTCTGTGTAATTTCTACTAGTACTCAGTTTCACTATTTCTGTTATAGTGTAAACTTCTCTCAGTGCATTTTCTGTTGAAGGTATAAATTCAATTTATAAGCAAGATATCTTAGAAATTTGTTTTGATATGTTTTCAATTTGTTTATATGGATTTCATATTTTGTAGACCACTCACACGAGCAATACTCCAATATTGATCTAACCACATATTAATAAAGGCTTGTGATAAAATTAACATTTGTGAATTCTTTCGTGGTCCTGCACACAAAGCCCAGCATTTTTTCGCCCTATTCACAACCTGCTCACAGTGGAGATGAGAGTCAACCTTGGTGTCAAAAAGAACACAGAGGTCCCGAACAGTGTTTGCCCTAGTGAGAAGTTTTCCATCAATGATATAACCAAATTCAATATGTTCAGGTGATCGATAAAATGACATAGCATTCAGCTTCATGTAGTTTTTGGAGCACCATTTGACAATTGAGGAATGGTCCCTTCGAACGTTCTCACATTGTTGCTTGTTGGTGACAGGACTAAAGATTTCAAGATCATCGGTAAACAGCAAAAATTGTGAAAGTTTGATTATCCCTTCAATATCATTGATGACGATATTGAACAAGAAGAGACCTAACTGGGCTTCCTTGTGGCACTCCTAAGGTGACGTGAATCTCCTCAGATATGAAACTCTTGACTTTAACATATTGATTTCTATTTCGAAGATAGCTTGCAAAACAGTTCAATAAATCCCCGTAAAACCCTATCGCTTCTGGTTTCCTGAGCAATACTGCATGATTAACTGTGTCGAATGCCTTGGCAAAGTATGTGTAAATTACATCCACTTGGTACTTCTGTTCCGAAGCATTCAGCACAAATTGGGTTGAAATGAGCAAATTCTGTATTTTTTGATTAACCCAGGCAAGAACCGTGCTACTCTTGTGTGATAACTTGGTTCAATGGATTTTTTATTTTATCACAAATCATACTCTCTAATAATTTTGGAATTGCACTCTGAATTGTGATCGGTCAATGATTTTGTATATTTGCTTTATCTCTTGACTTAGGGTGATAAAACTAGATTTCCATGAATGTCGAAATTGTCCTAAATTCAACGATGCTGTAAATAGTAGAAACGAAGGTTTTGCCAAGGTAAATCTACATTTCTGTAATAATAAAAGAGCCGTTCCATCAGGTTCCGGACCTTTGTGGGGGTCTAATTGGTATAATTTATTCAATATGAATTCCAAGCTGAAGTTACGGGATTTCATATTGATAGTTTTCTCGTAATTGAATTCTAATAATTGAGCATTCGCAGCGTCTTGTTTATAGACTGATTGAAACTATCGTGCAAATCCATTAGCAATTTCATTTTCTATTATACATGATTGTTTTCCTAAGTACATTGTATCAGGTAAGCCATGATATTTCCTCTTTTGGTTAATAAAGTTCCAGAAATGCTTAATGTTCCTACCTATGTTATTTTCAACCCCTTTTATATAGAAATCATAACAGTCTTTACTCATTATTTTATACTGTTTTCTCAGTTCAGAGAAAATCGAAAAATCATCCCATCTGTTACTAATTTTGTAATTTCTATGAGCTTTATTTTTTGGAATATCAAATATTTCATATCATTACTAAACCAACAAAAAAATTTTGGTTCGGTGGAATGAATATGAGGAATGAAATTGCTTATGCCTGTATATAAAATATTGTAAAAATTTTCTGTGGCGTGATATATATCTGTTATTCTGTCTAGCTGATACTTCCAGTCTACAGTGGACAGGTAAAAGTTAAGTCCAATGTGATGATCTCTTCTCTTGAAGTCGAAGTAAAAGTTCTCATATTCCATATTCTTGTTGAAACTGGCTGAGTGATATGGATCACAAGGCAGTAACTGTCGTCACCAATTTCAACCGTGATTATGTCATTATCATTCGTGAATATTAGGTCTAGCATAACACCAAAGCAGTTCTTGATGGAATTTGATTGAAATAAATTATGGAATGCTAGAGATTCAACAAGGATTTGAGCGGCATTTTTATTTTTATGGATTGCAGTTACACCTTACACATCATTAGTCCGTTCGACATTTGGTAAGTCATACTCACCATACAGAAGTTTTTTTTTTTTTCGGAAAATCCCTCCAATATACTATCTACAGTTGCACAATGATCCTCATATAACTCCTGACGAGAGCTGGGTGGAAGATAAATTTCTCCAATAATTAGTTCATTGTCGTAAGCAGATACGTTGACAAATGTTTTTCCACGTTATTTTTCCACATACAGTCAGTGGGAATACTTGAAGTCTAGCTATAAATCAAATCATCTTAAAAAACAATTCGTTCAGGCCAGTCTCAACTGGCCTGATTATTAGAAAACAATTGCAGACCGGTTTCGGGCTGTTTGGCCACTCGTCAGTGCAAGGTAGTGTATATCATCAACATGAAGTCGATGATTTCCGTTAATTGAAAATCGAATTCCTCAAACTGAGCAGAAGCAGACAACAGCAAAAGGTTTGTCATCGACCCATTTGCATGTGAACGAGGTAAGCAAGTGCTTATCCGAAATTTGCCCAATTCCTCGTGTAAGGAAAGAAAACTTCTCACATATAGTCAGTGGGCATACTTGAAAACTGGCTATAAATCAAAATATCTAAAAGAATACTGACACCTGTCAGATATAATCCATCGCCCTTCGTGGCATTAGCCAGGGTAGTAGTTGTTTTCAGATAGGTGTCATTCCATTAACCTACAGTGTAGGGAGTTGAGACTGGCCTGAATGAATTGTTGTTTGTTAAATTATGGAAAAACAAATTTTAACTCCCGAACAGAAGATGAATGAGCTTGTTGACAAACTCACTATACTTGAACACGCTAAAGCATCTCCATATCAACAAAGTGATTTTGATTCAATGGTCCATGAACTGGAAGAACGCAGAAAATAACCCATGAACATAATGATGTCCATCATCCCTGAGTCCAACACAGTTACAACTAAAGCCAAAATTGACGACGATAATTCTGAAGTCAACGATATTTTACATGCCTTGGATCCACAGAAACATATCAAAAAACATTTTGTGTTGGCAAGCACACTAAAACCTCTCGGCCAATAAAAGTTATTCTGCACAGTGGTGAGGATGATTTATTCGTTCTGAGGAATCGAATTGAATTTACCTCGCTAGAAATCAAAATTGGTCCAGATTTAACTCTCAATCAGAGAAATTACTATAAAAATCTTCGACAACAACTCAACGATATAAAGGAAAAAAGAAGAAAACAATCTGACCATCCGATACATACAGGGAATGTCAGTAGCAGATTACAGCCGGTTCTGGGCCTCCTCCCACCACTATAACGTATCAATTCCTTTTTTTTTGTTCTTTAGTAACATCAAGGCGATGTGACCTTGAAGGGTCTGGTGCAGGTATCGTTGAGAATTTTTTTTATATGAGATTTTTGGGTGTGTGTGTGTGTGAGAGACATAGTGACGTAATTACATTTGATTGGTGTGTGTGTGTATGTGTGTGTGAGAGAATTCACGGTACAGGGTTTCATCATGTGCTTGTCTATGTACAAACATACGTCTGCATACTTCGAAGATCCTTCAA
>WOGO01009603.1:0-10142 GCA_015342085.1 Leptinotarsa defecta | reverse complement strand
TTTCAAACAAATGATGACTATTTCTCACGAGTAGAATACGCTATGATCTATATAAGGAATATAAGATCAATTAGTGAATGATTTCCTGAATGGAAGTAATATAAAATTTCATAGAAACAATGTGAACAAATAATCGAAGAATATTTTCTATTTTCATTACAAATAGTTTGCAAATTTAGTGATCAAAATAGTTTGAAACATTGAATTTGGTGTGATTTGAACACAAATCTAATCTTTTACAAGTGGGAGATTCAACCCTGCCCAAAATATACATCTTATAAAACTTGCCTATTTCAGTTTTTATGAAAGATGTCACCTCCTCTTTTCCAATTGACTCTTCTCGAAATCTTCCAACAGTTTCGCATAAAATATATTCCTTATCCTCTGTTTTTATTCGAGCTGTTTCAACAGCAGCTATGTTTTCCTCTCCAATGGATTCTTGTTTGAATGTTTGGATACACTGGAGATTGCCTTCTGTATTTTCTGTGGCAGAACCTGAAACTGGTGATATACAGTTGCCAATATAGAACGCATTCCCAAGCAGATCTTCCTCTATTTATCACTCCTTTAAGTTTGGCATTAAAAAACCAATCGATTCCTCACATTTATATTCAAACTTATCTTACCATTGCCATGATGTAGGCAGTCCCTTTCATTTGACAATTCATAACCAAACAACAGACTTTCAGGTAATTCTTCTTTCACCATTTCAATTTTCATAATGGTGTTAATATATTGACTAGGCTGTTCCCCTAGTTTGACAAATTTTCATAAAACTTACAAAACAAACTTAACAATTTTCTTCTGAAAGGATATGGCAAAATTAAGACAAAATATATCGTGGACATTAAAAACTAACCCTTGTCTGACTGATTCCTACTTTTATCGTTTTCTTTGAGAAAGTTTTCAAGATTTGTCAAAAAAACTGATCCTCAGACAAAAACAACAAATACCATAAAAATATTATTCCATATTTATTCAATTTTCTTCTGTATCACTATCAGTGTTGCCAACACAAAAATTTCTTTTATGCAAAACCTGATCGCAAAGCGCCATCAGATAATGTAAAAATTTTAGAATCCTTACCCTAAAAGCCAAGATGAAACGATCACGAATTTTCCTCTTTTTTAGAAACAAGTATCTCCAGCGTACTTTATTTTGGACGGAAAAATACTAGGGTGTGAGAAAAACTAGTTTTTAAATATGAATTACATTACATTATCTACAAGAAATTTTTCTTGGCTTGGGAAGACAAAAATCTACAGAAAAGTATTTACAGAATGTCATCTTTTGGTGAACAAAATACCAGGTTGTCAAAAAAGGTAGTTTACTGAAAAATGAATTTCACAGTCCACATAATTTTTTATGTTCCCACTAGTTTATGAGCAATATTTCCAGGAGAGTATCTAATGAATGGAACCTTTCGATGGGTATAATACTAGATTATTTTCAGGAGAGTATCTAATAAATATGGTTTTTTGATGAAAAAATTCCGGGGTGTCACTAAAAGTAGTTCATTAAAAAAATATTTTTTTTGGAAATGCTCCAGTCAGTTTGGGAAGATGATATTTTCAGGAGAGTATCTGATGAATATAGTTTTTTCGTAAATAAAATACCAGGTTTCAACAGTTTTGTCGTTTTTATGAGTCTACTTTAAAATGTAATATCTTAGTGAAAGTGAATACTTATTCAAATCAATCGAAGCGCCTTTTGAATCAGGGCATTCATGCCAACGTAACACAAAGGCGTTTTCTGACGTTTAATTCAGAAACGTGTATTCAAAAGCGATTCGTAGTGACGTGATTAATAATAAGATTCGCCAGAATGGAATTATTCAATTTTTGTCGGATGTCAAATTCAGTAATACCTAATAACAAACTTTTCAATTTTCTCCAACACCAATTAGAAAAGGATTTGTGAATACAATTTTTGCAAAAATATTAAAAATGTAACTGCATATTATAAACCAGTGTACCTACCAGAATAATTTATTCTATTCAAAATATGAACCAACAAAAGCAGCTATTCTCCTTCATCTAGTCATCCAACAATATGATTTAATATGAAGAAATTATCAAAGTGTTATATGATCTAATAAATGATAATACTTAGTAATATTCAGTAATTTCCTAGCTTTATTTTGTACATCCTTACAACTTATTTTTCTTCAAGTTTTCAGCACTTAACGATCAAAATAAAGCAGAAACTAACAACTGCCGTAACGTAATGTCAAATTCTGTTCAAAACCAACCTCAGGCAAGTTTTGAATTATCATGAAAACGATGTTCGATAGATTTGGCTGATACTTGATGAAAATCCATAACTATAACGCGTTCAAAAAACACTTTATTGTGAGATTTTCACTAAACAGTATTACAAAAACGTTTTTGTAAAACTGTTGAGTGAAAATCTCACAGTAAAGTGTGTTTTGAATACGTTAATCATGAATACGATTCAATTCATAGTTGATGTAACGTCATCGTTTCAACGCCAAAATTAATGTATTTAAATCACAGACGAATGCGTTTTGATTACGTAGGCGCCAGGAAACACCTCAAGCCTCAACATCATTAGCATGAACATTGTCTACTCGGGATTCGATGAAGTCGACGAAAGCCGTTTGAGCAGGGCCCTGATTGGCGAAGGTTCTATTGGTTAGAAAGTCATGGAATAGGATCGGACCTGTTCTATTGACACAATTTTCGGTACATTTTGCCGATTTCCTTACAATGAGACTCTGCCTTGATGTTTTAGCCCAATTGCAGAAAATTACAGGCAATTACACAAGCCGCTGACAACCATATGGTCTTTTTTTTAGTGGGTTTTGCGTTTTGAATATGCCTGGGTAGCTCATCGATGTCCAACCAATAACTTGAACGTCTCCTTTCATTGTAAAGGATCTACTTTTCATCACACGTGACGATCCGATTAAAAAAAAGGATCGATGTGGTTGCCCAAAATCCAAAAACAGACATCGACAAATGACAATTTCTGTAGATGTGGGGCACCTACTTTTCAAGTTTTTTGACCTGTCCAATACATTTTGAACCATCAAAACCGCATGAAAGTTCTACCGCCATCTCACGCACCATTTGTGATGGGTCAGTATCTACCAGGGTCCTCAAATTCCCGTCCTCGATTACTGTAGGTCAACCACATTGGGGCTCATCTTCGAGGATACAATCTCTGTAACGAAAATTTCGCAAACCAACTTCGAACAGTGCGTTACTGCCAAATGTCTGATTGAATTTAAATTCGTAGGGAAAAAATGTCAGAAAATCGCTCAACGATATCATACAGTAAATAAGCCGAAAAGAGGTTTGAAATTAAAATTTTTAAAAAATGAACAGCATTAATGTATAGAGTAGGTACAAAATTTTCTCTATCGATCAGTATCCACCACGTCACTAGAATAAATATTTATTATGATATATTAAAACGGACACAATATTAAGCAACTGAAATGTATTCTATTTCATAACAGAGAGAGGCCAGAACAAAAAGAACCCAACTGATTACAACTACAGTATAAAAATGTATTTACAATTACAAGAAATATTATTTACTCTTCACACAATCGTAGATTCCCAATTGAACTGAATACAGATAAGTGGATTCTGTCCAATGAATCAAATCAGTCAGTCCTTCATGACTTTCCTACCCATGGACAAAGGTGTAAAACTACTCTTGCTAGGCGGTGGTGTCAGCTTGCTGGTAATGAAAACAAATGGTTCGTACAAACTAGACCGTTTCATAGCTGAAGCAGTGAAATGCCTCAATTTTTCTCTGGCACACCACTGAGTTGCTTTACTGATTGTGGAATCTATGTCTGTAGGATTATCTTCTTCTTTGAATGTGTTGCCGATCACAATAATGGTTACCTAGAAATAGAGTGTTAGTTTATTAAGAAAAGTAGATTTTAGAAGTATTTAGTAAACAGACTCTAAAACAACAAATACTTCAAACGCAATTCCACACATTTTTACGTTCCATGCTTTATACTGAATAACACCCGATAGTTTTTTGGTTAGATGTACTTCAATATGGTGATTTTAGCTAGGAGTGTAGTTGTTTTATGGCAAACATGTGTTTGTCAGAAAACTCGAAACATTATTTTTTTAGGAAAATAGAATGGTCTTGATTGGTGTTTTGACAAGACAACGGTGATATTAATCATGTAACTACACAATTAGTCCACATATAATACAGAACAATACATCCATAAATATGCAAAACATATATTCATGTGAGCATATAGATATCACTTCTAAAAAAATACATTTCATGGTGTTTCATATTCAAATTCTGAAACACCATAGTATGTCTCTATGATATAACTGAAGAAGTAGTTAATTTTTTGTGAAAAACCTATTATAAAAAAATTGAGTGGAAACATTTATTTGATATATTGGTTTTCTTATTATATCTATATTCATTAAGTCAGTTAGCTATATATAATTTCCAACTGAGAATGGTGTTTCCTACTAATACCTTAGTCATAAAAACTTACTACAGCTTTTGATTACTATTAAAAAAAAATACAAAATAAAATAGAATTGGGTGATTCTAGTTTTGAATTTGAAAGAAAAGCACAACATTTCGCTACAAGCTAGTATTTGAAGGGTTTGTTTGAATGTGGTTTCTTGGTGAATGTTGAAGAAGATATATTAATAAAATATAAGAAAGGAAAAAATCCAAATGAGTTATAGAGTTCCAAAAAATTGAAAATAAAGGCGAGTTTTTGAATGCAACAGGAAATAACTGATGGATATTGATTGCTTCAACATGCTGAAATTTTGAATGAATCAATAGATGAATACATCAAATCAATGGGTGGGCTCATCACTCAATTTGAGAAATTTAGAGGACATCAAGACCAATTTTACCTCCTTCTTATCTTTATTTTTATCAATGTCTTTCTTTATAGAAACAAGAACGTCCAGAGATCCGCTTTTTGAGATATCATATACTAAGATGTACCCATCTGCCATGGTCAGGTAATGCCTGGGCAGTTGCTGGTTTGTCGTTCCATTTGCAGTTGAGATTTGAGAGTGCTCGATCCCTGCAGTGTCGTAGAATCTCAATTTCTCTCTAGTACCTTTGTCAGACTCGATGTTTGCTACATAAATGTCTTCAATTGTTGGGTGTAACTCCTATAAAAGTAAAAGATAAATAACCTCGATTTGATTGGAGGGGAAAATAACCTAGTTTTAGTTTTCTATTTGGATAATTTCAACAAATATCTAAAAAGCTCTTTGGATGATTCCTTCGTTGCATATATCCAATACTCCTAGAAGTTTAAGTATCTGTAAGAAACATCTGTGGAAAATTTACTTTTTTTTAATGAGATTTCATCTATATCTACCAATTTTTTTTCGGAAATAATGAAATTTGCAATAGTATTTTCAATACTTACAGACTTCTCATCTATATTGCCATAAATAACTTGTTCTAAAATTGCGGTCTTTCCCACTCCTTTCATTCCACAAACAACTACCTTCGAAATTTTTCCCATTTCTAATAATTACAGAATCCGTATTCTTTTATGAAAATCTAATGTTGTTTACGTGAACGTCAACGGACACCTAAACATTTCCTTCCAGCAGGGTTGCCAGTTGCCAAAACACAACACAATTTAGTCAAGTTAGTGTATATTTTAAGTTTTAAGTGCATTTTTGCTTAATGAATGGTAATCAAATGTGTTTCAAATAGACCAATGAGAGAGTTCACCAGCATGCGGTGTCTAATGTTTACTAGACATCGGTGAAAAAACTTCCTTACCTTTTTCCGCGTTAGAAAAATGCGTATTGCCAGACTATTTTTGCAGTTTTATCATGCTGAGAAATCCAACTGTACAACTTTGTACAAATGACAATTCCGGGAAAAATGAAAACTGCATACTATGATTCATTCAAGTAACACTTTGTTTCATCCCCACAGTTATAGAACCTTGTATTAGACTTGTCTTCTGAACCAAGATGACGATGAAGAGAAGAATGCAGCAGGCGTTTATTCTGCTATACAGCACAATAGTATTCTGTGTTTGTAGATCTATGATGAAAATTTGTCAATACTGGGTCGTACTTTAGCCAGCACGTTCCCCCGATCTCATGTGGATCGGGGAAACAACAAGTAAGGATAATATGGTTAGGAAAGTTTCATAAGCATTCAACGCCCAAAATGCCGATGAAATCAGTCGTGATGTGAATAACAATATGATGAAGAGAGTTGATAAATATCTGAAAGAGTTGACAGAAATGTCTTCGAACACATTTTGAAATAGTTTTTTTATATTTTGTGTGAAAAGAATAAACATAAAACAGTCATTTTTTTAACACGTCGTTTTAATCTACAGGAGTATCGGTGCATGGTTTTTTATATTTTAATGACGATGTTGAAACAAAATTGCTTTTGCACACACATAAATCTTTCAAAAATTAATCTCTTCCTTCTCGAAACAAATACATTTTTGAATTATTTGAGCAGGTTTATCGATAAAATTCGTAACTTTCAGTGTTGCAACTTTTTTTACTGGGTACTGTTGACGAGTATAAGTATGAATTTACCCGAAACACCCAAACAAAAAAACTTTTTTTTTACAAAAAAATATCTGTAGCCGTAAAAACTCCCATCAAATTCCTGAACAATTCGAAGTAGACTGTGGTAGAGCAAATGGTGTATGTGGCCTTCTCTGATTCACAATAAATTAATTCACAAATAATTGTCCTTTCGTCGATAAAATAATTTTCAGAAGGATGGTTCTTGAAATTTTAGTAGGTAAGTTAAACAGTTGAAGTATAAGATCAATGGGGTGTTTTACTTTGGAAAATAATTCGTAAACTTCATGGAAAAATCGATACAATTACTAGTGACTTCAAAAACTGATAGGGTATATATTTTATATGAAAAACACAATCAATGGGGTATAATTTCCGATAATGGCGGAAAATAGTTTTGAATTCATTTTTTTACATGGAGACTTTAATATTTATTTCGTTTTTTAATTATACGTGGATGACTAGGAAAAACATTTTTTTGATCAATTGTATTATCGGTTAGTTAAGCCGTTAACTGAAATTTGGGTCCATTAATAGTCATTCTCTCAAGTCTCTCACAAAAAATAAGTGTAGAATAAATAAACTGAGTGGGGTATATTTTCAGGACAGGTTAAGTTTTGGGAATGAATAAGGTTTTGAATTTCCACTTCTCCGTCTTTATATAAAAAAATGGGAATCTTCAAATTTAAAAAAATTAACTCTATACAAAGATGTAAAATTTCACTTATATGGAACACTGTCATCCTCACTGGTGGACATCCGATGTTTCGGCTTAAAACACTTGCCTTATCTCCTCTTTAGCATCAAATCTGGATAAAATTGTAAAATGAAGCACTTAATTTATTCATAAAATTACGTCCTTATGTCACGAATGAGTTTAATATACTCATGTTCTCAATGACAGTACGTTATGACATTTATTCGACGATGACATGAGTAGATTAAACTCATTCATGACATGTAGTCGTAATTTTATGAATGAATTGAGTAATTCATCTCATAATGTTATTCAGATTTGGTGCTGAATAGGCGATAACGCAAGTGTCTTATGCCGAAACATCGCATGTCCACCAGTGAGGATGACATTGTTCCATATAAGTGAAATTTTATCTAATAAATTGATGGATGTAGCCGTTATGTGGTAGGAGATCATCATGAAAAATGAGAAATAAAATTTTCTTTTTTTATCACTTTTATTTGTAATTAACGTTACTTTAGATTGTATCAGTTTGAAAATCTAAATAGAACGAAACTGCAGTAATGTTAGTTACAAATAAAACTGTTAAACAAACATAGAAAATTTTATTTCTCATTTTTCATGAAATTTTATCTTTCATTTGCTAGATATATTGTGTAGCAATTCTGTAAGTGATATCAACACATGTTTGGAATACAATTGAATAGAGAAAAGATTTTTTTGTATAATTCACTGTTCATATAAAAGTATCGAGATGGAGTAGAAAGCCAAAAACTTTATTTCCCAAAAATTACTAGATCCTTCACAAATGAAAAACGTTCATTACGACTTTTCAAGTCATTCTGTGCAATAGATTGTGGGATGAAATCTATATGTGAATACTGTGACCCATTTCACAATAATGTTTATTGTTTTTATTGCAGGTCTGAGTTACAAATGTTACAAGCAACTTCCAAGATGGTTGAGAACTGGTTTAGCAAAAAGAGCACGATTTACTTTGATGCTCGCATTATTTTCTTTCTGTATATTTTTATTCGTTGCCTTCTTTTTTTTGAAGATGATATTTATTACAATGATTGAAATTAAAGATTTTCTAAAAAGTGGTAAGTGTATAAATATATTTTATTTATATGTTTGCTAATTTACCTCTACTATCGGTAAATTGTTGTCAAATCATTATTTCATCAGTCTATTTTTGAGTCTGTCCCAGCCTATTATAATTGATTTGTGGCAAAGCGAAACAGCACTGGGCCGTATATTGATCTCTAATTGATCTGGATGATATTCTGTATTGTCCTCTATTGGCATTCGCCTATTTGTGGTGAATGCTGCAGAGAGGTCGGAAACGATTCCTCATTTGGCGGTGCTTAGAAGCTTAGCCTTGCAAGAGTCTTCGTCAACAGAATGTTATTTTGGTTTTCTTCAAGCATCCCATAGATGCTTTCTTTCTATTTTGATCAGTAACTTTTTCGAAAAATTGTCCCATGGCATTTTAAAATGAATCTGTTATTTCTCTATATATACTTTTACTGTTTCTTTCAGATTCCAAATATGACCAGGACGTTGTAACGCAAACTGGGTTGCATATAGCTGGCCTGCTATTTATAATGATTGCATTTCTCATACCCTTTATTATAGGCATTTTGATTCATTTGCATATGCACCTTGGAGGTGAGGCGGATGCAGAAGACTTACTTATATTTTATAGACGAGGAGGTTTATTTCATTAGGTGTTATGGTGGCAGTTTCGTTAATTTATTTTAATTAATGTATGTTTATTATTTTTATGTGTATCCTACAGCTATTCTACCGTTTATGAAATATTTGGAAATTAAAAACTTTTTTTACTGAGAATATCAATTTTGTCAACCATAAAATATATTTGAAGTCTTTATTGCTGAAAAAAGAAATCAACAGATAAAAACATAAAAAACAATTGACTTGCAAAAATATATATCAAAGATAATAAACTTTCAAGATCATCAAAGCTTTGAGAGGCATATCAAACAAAAACTCTTGGTAGGTACAACTTGATGTAGGACATACTTCGAAATTTTAAAATATAGTTTTTCAAGGAACTCAATTCATAATGATTAACATGACCAAAACGTGTTTTGTTTTCTATGATCTAACCACAGTTTTTAAAAAACAAAGAGGAAGCAATTTCATTGAAAATTTAAAAAAAATAATTTCAATAATATACATATAAATACGAAAGTAAATTGAGTCGTTGAGATTTCATTTCGAAATGGATTAGTGTATATAAATGTATATGTACCTAATGCACAGTGGCGTAGCTTTAGAAGGGCGGTGGTGGTCACGTTCCCAGACGGCATACGAAAGGGGGCGGTAGTAAGCGCCAATTTATTGTTTTGGAAAATGTAAATATGAAGTTCTCCAATATTCGTTATTGCCACAGAAAACGATATGAATATTAATATAGATCAGTGCTTCCCAAACTATGGATCGCGGAAATAGATTAAAAAGACTTAATACTTTTGAATTTTTTTTCCCATTTTGGATAAAGACTAGGGAAGAGTATACAGTTCTTCCAAACATAGCCTTAAAAGAGCTGATGAGGTTTTTAACCACATATTTGTGTGAGGGGGCATTCTCCATTTTGGTATATTAAAAAAATAAATCTAGAAATAGGCTTCGTGTAGAAAGTGACCTGCGTTTAAAGCTTTCAGCTTTCAACACAAGTATAGAATCTCTTCTAAATCGTGAGCACCAGCTCCATAAGTCACATTAATTACATAGGTAAGTCTCATTTTTCCATTTTTTGTATTTGTTTAGTTTTAAGATTCTGAATTAAGTCTTTTTTCGTACTGTATTTATCTTCAATTATATCATCTCACCATTTTCTTTTAGAGGTGTATTCCTCAAAA
>WOGO01009602.1:0-10142 GCA_015342085.1 Leptinotarsa defecta | reverse complement strand
TTTGAGTTCGTGCACTTTTCTGCATTTCTATAAATATGTTACAAATAACTTTCCTTTTTCGGTCTTAGGTACATATTTTAATGAAGTAATATAAGAGAAAATTGTGATTATTTCACAATGTTCTTTAAAAGAAAAATCTTACAAAAAGGTTCCTTCAAGGATGCAGTATATACTATCATGATGAAAATGAAATCATTGTTTACGGTGCCATTTAATTATTTATGATGTGAGAAATTTACAATTCGAAATAAAGGTACAGTTCTTCGCTGACATTGTATACCTACACCTATTTTTGTGGCAAACACCTTAATTGTATTTACTCTGAAAATGTCCAATTCCTCCGTATCCAAAGATCAAAGGTCAACTAGGTACCCAGTGTATGCATACCTACCTACCTCTCAATGATAATCATTTCACTCGACAACTTCTACTTTCTTAAAAACAGAATTGAAAACATCGAAGCTTTCCTTCAGTTATTACATTAAACAATAAGAACTTCAAGCCACTTTTATAGATAGCTGTCGAGAAAAATGTATGGGCTTGAAAAAACCGATGCTATTCATGCTATTCATAATTATTTCAAAATATGGAATGAAAAATATATATATAATACAACGCCCTTCGTGGTATTAGCCGGGGAAGTGATTGTTTTCTGATAGGCGTCAGTCCTACCTACTGTGTAGGTATATTAGAAACTGTCTTGCCCTTTAAAGTTCATTTCTTTAAATTATTATAAGGCAAAAAATACTGACAGTCACAAGTATTCAAATATTTTCAAACTATAATACCTCGTATATCAACAAAGAATAAATAAAAATGAACTTTATTTCACATAATCAACAATAATGATAAATTCACTGTTTTGAATTTTTTGAAGACAAAACACAAGTACTATAGGAAAATGCTTTAGGAGCTGTAAGAGCGGTGCCTGTGCGAAAGTAGTGACTTACGTTGGATTTGAATTGCTGGAGATTCAATTCATGTGGAACAGGAAGTTTATTCCACATGAACGCAATTGTCCGAATGAAAGAGTTCTGAAACAGTAGAGTTCGAGGTGTACTGACTTGAACCTCAAAGGGATAGTTAATCACAGTTCGTCGCGTATTTCTGATATGTGCCACAAATCTCCAAGCTTTCTTCGATATTCCAGACTATCAAGGTTGCCAGTGATGATATCGTGTCTCCAATCAGGCGGATGGCTCTCTTCTGGATGGAATCCAGCAGCTTCATGTAATGTTTGAGAACAATACTCCAAAGAAGGTCTGATCTGAGCCTTAAAAAGGATCAAAAGTTGCTGAGGTGTGTACAGTTTTCTGGTTCGGAACAGTGTTCCTAGCTTTTGACAAGCAGTCTTTGCAATTCCAGCGACATGATTGTGCCAAGGCATATCAACCCCCACCAAATTTATCGAAGCAGACAGAGGAATTGTCCGTCCTGACATATTTATATCCGGTTCGGAGACATTCGTCATTTTGGAGAAAACCGATATCTGGGTTTTTGTGGCATTGGATTGAACTTTACATTCACCTCAATTCGAAATCACCTCTAGATCCTCATTTAGATATGCAACCACCTGCTGCCGGTGAAGATTTGCAGTCACAGCCGATGTCCTGTAATCCAAATGGATTGACTAGACAAGTGTGTTGTTGTCCAATAAGTCGTTGATATACAATCATGATAAATTCATAATTCACAATCTCAATATTACGAATAATTGTTGAAAGTACCGATTTTTTCAAAGGCCTCGTTTGTATCTGAACTGGTATATTTGATTGTGTGTTTGTTGACTTATCGTCTATCACCCGAGGTCTATCGGCTTCAATTCCGTCAAAGAAACATATAATAATATATTATCCAAATGAAAATGGGCACCGCCATCGATGGGTGGACCTTGAAACGTTAAAAGCCCAAAATTTAGTGCTAGAGTATCGAAAATTACAGTGCCCAAGCTCGCCTCCACTTTATTATTCAATTTGAACACGTTAATTTGGCGATAATTTTGAAATACCTCGTATAATTTTTATATGGGCCGCTTATAGACGAGCGGGCAAGTGTGTTATTAAATTAATTATCGACCTACGCTGGCATTGGAACTGGTTCTGTGGGTATTTTTTCTACGGGGGACAATTTCATATTTTATAGGCCCATTTAGACCATTTTTCTCAGGACGGGAAGTTAATAGTTTCGATGTGAATACTTCTCTGCGACTTTGTTGATGAATTTGATGGATTCAACGGGAAGAGTAGGTTATAAGCCATTAATTTTAATTACGCTCCGTAAATCATGAGGATTATAATGTAGGTAATATTATTCTGATATGATTATATATCTTCTCAAGGAATACTGATATAATATCTATAATTCTTCATACGAAAGCATATTGAATGTAGTAATTATTTTTGAAAAATTATCTGTTAAATATGATATCGATACAATGATGCACAAATAGATCCTTAATGTCAATCTACTTGTCAACGACATCTGTTAATGCGCATCGAAGAATAAATTATCATTAACGAAAAATGCAAATGAAATGCCCTTAGTGAAGTATTTAACAGTGTTTTTACACATTCCAACTATAGGTATTGTGAGATTTTCATAATCGTTGATGGAAAATGTTCTTGTTTTTAGATATCAAGTATCACTCACACAAAAATCCAACATTGAAAATGTGGTTTGAGACGTTGATAATAACGTCCTTGAATAACTTCAAAAATGATTGATCAGTTAGCCCAGTCGAATTAAGTTTATGATCATTATCTTTTTGACGTTAGTCAAATTAAATACAGGTGTTTCCCTTTGAGGTCTTTCCAGAAGTGAGTTTTTTGGGTTTTTATAACTGAAAGGGGTTGCGTTTCGAAACGTTCCTGGGCAAAATTAATGTATACAAGTTACTGTCTAGTTGGACTCTTCAGTGTAACTTTCTGGAGCAAAGTTTTCAGTTTGCCCTTTATTACACTTCGGCAGATTCTCTATAGATATGGCTTTGTTTATGTTTTAAGATTGTGAAAGGTTGGAAATAAGTAGCGAGAAAGATTGATCCATCAAATTTCATATCATATTGATTTATATACATACATACTCAAGCACTGATTTATTGATACGGTAAAATATTTCCACAATTTGAATTTTACCTAATGTTAAGTTCTGCGACTTACCCTAGCAGTTGCCCGGGTAGCTCAGTCGGTAGAGCATTGGACTTTTAATCCAAGGGTCCAGGCTTCAAGTCCCTGCTCGGGCGTTTTTTTAATACTTTTTATTTTACTTTTTATTCAGTTTCACGTTCCTAAAAGCTACTTACTCTAAAACGCTTGTCTGTTAACTATAAAAATGTATTGTGCAAACTATTATTTTCAAGTAAAATATTGTGTTCTGAGATGGACCAAAAATGTGTTATAAAAATAGCGTAGGTAATTGATAAAAAATCCACAAGGTATCTAAATTACACCCTATGGCGAGATATTCATTGAACACTTTACAAAACTGCAACATTAGTTTCAAAGTAGGAACACTATTGAAGAAGTACAGACACGCTTGAAGAAGCTATTTTATAATGAAGCACGTGTTGTGGTTTTGTGAACTGTTTAGTAAAAATATCACAATAAAATATGACTGAAATACGTTATGGATTTTCATCCATTTCTATCACATATCTTTTTTTTCTGTTCGTCTCTGCTATTGGCTGTTCGTCAATGTTCCCTTGCAGTCATTCGAAATCACGGACATAATCGAATTTTATGATGCATAAACTGAATGACAAATTATAAACGTTAACCTGTAAAACGCGCACACACGTTTTCAAATGTTAACTGACAATAACTTAGAGATAATTATAACTATTTTAATATCACGTTATATAAAGTTCCACGGCTTACCTTAGAAACGCCCGGGTAGCTCAGTCGGTAGAGCATTGGACTTTTAATCCAAGGGTCCAGGGTTCAAGTCCCTGCTCGGGCGCATTTTTTTTTATTGTCTACAA
This sequence comes from Leptinotarsa defecta, assembly GCA_015342085.1. NCBI lineage: Eukaryota > Metazoa > Arthropoda > Insecta > Coleoptera > Chrysomelidae > Leptinotarsa > Leptinotarsa defecta. Next base: position 6,163 of record WOGO01009602.1, on the reverse strand, counting down.
GTACATGGTAGCAGTAAATGGAGATTATTCTTTCACCAATGATTAATTTCTGAGGGGAAAATTCAACACATTTTTTTTGTTTCGGTCCGTAATCGTGTTCAGTTGAGAATATTACTATTAATATAGAAATGAAAATAAACGAAATAAAAATTATTCTGAGATACAAAAAATGCATGGTGTTCAAAACTTCGAAACATTCAGAAAATACAGAATAATTGTGAAATTTTTTGTGGTGCACCGGAAGAAAATAATCACATTTGTCAAATTCCACCAATAGCACTCTTTCAATGTAATTATATGAGTATTTTGTATCCACTGCTGAGGTACGTTTGTTGGTACTTTTTAATAGTTATCAAAATAGTGTTTGTAAGGAGGTGTTTTGAAAGTATTCGAACTATACCAATAATCATCTATATTGATTCACCAGATTTTTTGCCTTACTGGGTCACAAAACTATTACATAGTAAAAATGATGAGGTAATTGTTCATATATTCATATATGAATAGTAACTGGACCAACAATAATTATTGTGACCCTAAATACACCATAAAAGTAAACAATTATTGAAGAATACACAGAAATTATCACGAGTGCGACTGAAATATTAAAGAGTGCGCCTAATTAACAACTGCGTCTTTTCCGGCGATTGTTTTATTTGTTATGAAAATTACAAATCAATTCTCGAGACGTTACTTGCATTATATTTCAATCATATCATCTTGAATTGTATCAATTCAATAATTCTCAAATTTGTAGAAAAGAGAAGATTTTCCACTCTTAATATCACTGTGATCTCAAATATTATCGATTGTAGGACAAATCACAGGTTTTCATAGGATCTCCTAACTGCAAACACTAGTATTAATAAATCAATAACGCATTTCATACATGTTACTACTAAAAACCATATTTTGATGATTTCCCAGTTATCCCATCAATCAATCATCATTTGTTTATTTTCTAATTTTCTCTTGCTTTCGTAAATAAGCCCCAAGTCATATTTGTCGGGAGTTTTTTACGATAATCGATAGTTTTTTATCTTTATGATTGATGATAGTTTTGGACTTTATCGCGATGTAAAGCCGAAATAACGGAACTCGATAACCTCATCGCAGTACTTTGAATGATTAACGTTTGTGGGATATCGCTTTCAAAAATAACATCTGTTCACCAGCTACCAGAGTCCGTCAAGTATCAATTTCCACAAAAATGATACTACGTCACTTGGAGGTCTTCCCAGATACATGATTAATGCTTTTTTTCAGGAATTTTTTCGAGGTAGGAGAGACCGGTGTCAATAAATAATAACAGGTGTCAAATATAGCAAAGCCGCAGCACCGACATTTTTTTGAAGAATGTTACTCCTCCACGTTACCATTTTCGTGTTCTCATTTTTACAGAAAGATGCTTAAGACAAGGCTAAGAAAGACGTCTGATTTCAAAATTTAATAAAAAAAACAGAAAAAAGTGATAGATGATAATGTTACGTTACGTTATATTGCTTGGTGAATGCTCTATAAACAACTCAGAGTAGGATATAATTCGCAGGCTTTTTAGTATCAAATATGTGTTACATTTCGTGAAATATTGTAAAAATTATGCTTTCACTACAAATGATCTACCGAAATCAAGTTTTCAGTTGGCAAAAGCTTTCCAATTTTCAAAAATGATACGAAATGAAATACACAAGTGAAGAATAACCTATTGCTCTCCTACGTAACGTTTTGTCGCATCATGTAAACTCGTCTTAAGATGAAACCCCAATCTTGTGTGCTAGGAATTTCAACCGGGAGAACGTAATAATGTTCTTAATGAACTACCTGTTATTAAAACAAAGACACTTATTTTCACTCAAGAACATGGAGAACCATTACATTACGCTCAACCATTAATGGGATTGATAACATATTAATAAATATTTCAATAATGGCAGGGTCAGGGGATGAAAAGCAATACTGACGAAGATCTTTTGAATTAAATATTTGGGTGATTACCTCAGACGCATACGATAGAACCGGAGATGATATTTTTTTAAAACTCTGTTGTTAATCACCCAAATATTCAACTTAACTCAAAAAATTATTGAATGGGGAAATGAAATACTGAAATGAACCTGAAATTATCGCGAATTCAAGATGTATGAAAAGTGAATAAAAAGTGAAGTGACTTTTTTTAAAACATCACATGGATAATCTACAATAGAGAGGAATATGATATTTCCGTAATTAGCCCAAAATTATGACCTCACAAATGAATTTATATAAAAATCCAAATTGGATATATTTGTATTTTGTTGCAATTGACACCAATCTCTTGTACTACCCGAATGGAATTAAGCTCGCAGCGTAGGTGTATCACTTCCATTGTTTTTATATTCATAAGGGGATGAGTTACATGACATATGGAAACACAAAGGGAATTAACATTTTGATGTTTTCTTAATACTTTAACGATATACGTATCGGCGAACATAAAGCACAAAAACGGGTTGTCCAAACATCGGGAACAATAGCTCAGACTTTATAAATTCGGTTTTTTGTTGAAAGCTAAACAATATGTAATTTACAATTCTGTTCTGTGTTTTATTATGTAAATTTTCGAATCAATATGGTATTTTGATGCATGCATGCGATCACAATGCACTTTGAGAATAATAAATCTGTCATTAGCAGGGATATATCATTAAAGTTTTATCGTTATAAAAAGTTGATGTATGTATATGTTGTGTGTGTATGTGTGATCGACCTTTTGATTATCTCTATCGCTGTAATTGAATACGCGTTATGATCTCGTGGTCTAATTAGGGTTGTCTTGGAAGATTTATCGTTATACAGATGTTTTCTTGTCGTTGTTGTTTGTGTGCGGGTTACTTGTCTTTTTTATTTTCGAAACGAAAAGAAAATATTCCTGATTCGATAAAGTGACTTGTGACTAATGCATTATAATGTATCAACAGCAACATCTTTGTTGTATTCACCAAAAGATCTGATCTCATTCTTGGGAGGATGATTTTAACAAGAGGCAAAGTATAAGGTGTTTTTACCCTGGAATTGGGCATGTTAAGCACATCTCCGGAATATCATTATTATTCTGACTTCCACCCCGGAGTATGTTTTGTTGAGTGTTTCCGGACTTTGTCTGCAGGTGGCGCCGTAGAAATCCGACTGAATCAACTGCAGATAGAGTTTATGACTATAGTCTGACAATTTTCAATTGAAGGTAACTCATATACAAAATGTGATGAGAGCTGAAGACAACAATGATAAATGTTAGAACTAAATTCTTACCGGGGTTATTTTTATTGTATATGAGTTACCTTCAATTGAAAATAGTCAGACTTTAGTTGGAATTGATTTTGTTTGTTCGGGATATTTAGACGGTTCACTCCGTCTGAAATGACCTGCTCGGTACTGACAAGTACCCCGAAACCGGTGTATCGGGGGTCGTTGACCATTTTCCAAATGGAAGACCTACAAAGTCGTAGGTTCACATGAGAGGCAAGAGGTAAGATGTTTTCACCTGAACCTGGATCATATCATATGCACCTCTTCGGAATATCATTACCCACCCCGTATTTTTTTAAGGAAAAAACACAAGCACTACAGGAATATCCTTAAGGCGCTCTTAGAGCGGTGCCTGTGCGGAAGTAGTGATTTACATTGGATTTGAATCGCTGGAGATTAAATCCATTTGGAAAAACGTTCTCAGGAAGTTTATTTCATATAAACGCCGTTCTGCAACTGAATGAGTTCTTAAACAGTAAAGCTCGAGGTGTACTGAATTGAACCTCAAAACCAGGAGTATCCACAGTCCGTCGCGTATTTCTGATATGTACCGCTCTTGGTGGAATCAAATGTGGCAAGTCACTTGAATAGTTTCCGTGAAAGTATCTGTAGAGGAGACATATCTCCAACGTTTCTTCGATGTTCCAGACTATCAAGATTGCAAGTGATGTTCTCTTCTCCAATCAGGGGTATGGCTCATTTCTGGATGGAATCCAGCAGTTTCAGGGTATGTTTGGGGGCGGAGCTCCATACATGAGAATAATACTACAAAAAAGGACTGATCTAAGCTTTATAAAGCATCAAAAGTTGCTGAGGTGTGTACAGTTTTCCGGTTCGGAACAGTTTTCCAAGTTTTTGATAAACAGCCTTTGATATAATTGTGCCAAGACATATTAGTGTCCATTTTAACGCCCAACAAATTTATCGAAGCAGAAAGCGGAATTGTTTGACCTGACAAAATCGATGCTTGGGTTTTTGTGGCATTGAATTTCACCCCAACTCGAAATTACTTCTGGATCCTCATTAAAATATTCAACATCCTGCTGCCTGTGAAGATATGCTTCCGCAGCCAGAATCTAAATGTAATGACGAGACAAGTGTGCTGTGGTCAGCAAAGCAATATATTGGATTCTTTGTGTTTTCCAATAAGTCGTTGTTATACAATATAAAGAGAGTTGGCGATAATATGAATCCCTGGGGAACACCAGCGTTGCTGGTGAAAGTATTCGAGAGATATCCATCGACGGACACTTGCAGAAAACATTCTTTCATGGAGCTGAAGAGCAATACCATCTGAAAAGCCATAGCATCGAAGTTTGGCCAGCAAACCCCCATGCCACATCCGGTCAAAAGCCTGAGGAATATCAAACGCAACAGCTCTTGACTCTGCATGTTTCTCGATTGCGTTATTCAAAATATGGGCGACCTATGATAGAAGGTCGCCTGTTGATCTTTGTTGGCGAAACCCGTATTGATGATCGCTCAAGATGTTGAAGCCTTCCAAATGTGTTTGTGGAGTTGTTTCCGGATGTTGTCTGCAGGTGGCGCAGTGGACATCCTACCGAATCAACTGAACATAGAGTTTATGACTTGATAAACAATCAGCGTGGTATTTGGGTACCCCGGTACTGATGTCTGAGGACTTTCATACCACCACATCTCTTTAGTCATGAACCCATTTGTATTTCTGACGAAAATCAGCTGCAAGAGTAAGGGAGCTAGGCTCCAGCCTGATTGAACTGAGGATGAACTTGTTGGTTGGTTGGTGTTTGGTTCATTTTTTTATCAATCACTTTCAATTGCATGTCTGATTTTTTTGGTTGACATTTTGCATATATAAAAAGCAGCTACTTAGGATCACACTGATATATGTTTGTTATATGATTTATATAGTCCTGATAATGAAACATTGTGTTGTGAGATCGAATACGTTATGATCTTTCTTCAAGTATCGGCTAATTCCATCACATACATTAACATCCTACATATTCATTAACCCAGGAAGAGTTTCCTCACCAAAAATAATTTTTTTGTGAAATCTTCATCTTTCAACGGCGAACTCTTTCGTTGCCTCATTGAGATCCATCAAACCCTGTTATTTCCAAAATGTAGCTAATATACTTCTTCCAGATAGTCCATGAGAAAGAAGCTTTTTTGCTACATGTAGCGGAAAAGATTTCTGAATATTTACAGCTTTAAATTCTCCATCACGTTATTGTCTATAACCATGATGAGGATCATAAAATTTTTTGCTTCTAAATTTTCAATTCGAAATTTTCATAGTTTTGTTTTTGAAATGTTATAATTCAATTGGATAAATGGTCAACTCAATCCTTTGAAACTCCACTGGGAAACATAAACCACAGCTTTCCTCTATCTGGAATATCTGACATGAGCTTCGTAGTTTATTTTCCGTTTGTTTCCTCGCATATTTAGTCGACTACGATGTGGAACAAATCTCACAACTGCATCTCGCTGTGTAAAACTTCTTGTACAAACCTAATTAAAACATTAAATTACCATGAAATTCAAATGTTCTCGTTCGTAGTGAAATAAGGAGAAAAGGGGCTAATTCGAAAATAGAATTCCTGGATGAAAACCAAGGTGTTTCGTTGTTTGCTGTCTGTGGGAGCTCACCGTCGTCCTTTGAAAATAAATGTCATTCAAGAAAAGCAATGAAAACTAAAAATGATATAGGAACAAAAGCTTCCACGGCCGTAATCACGATAAGAACAAAATCCGGGCTGTTTGGATGGAACTTGTAATACCAAGAGTCGTCTGCTACTGCGGCATACATCTTCAGTGATATATGCATTGATTGAAACTGGCCGATAATTGATGAAAATCCATATTTAAAAAACTAATCAATAGAGTTTAT
>WOGO01009601.1:0-14421 GCA_015342085.1 Leptinotarsa defecta | reverse complement strand
CCAAGGCTTGATAGACAGTTAATGACGTATTATTTATTGGTGACCCAGCTATAAAATCGTAGATGTTTCAGTGGGATACGTATATATAATAATAATAATTAATCCGTGCCGGATTGATTACAAATGATAATTCTTATATTTTTATGGGTTTCTGAAATAAAAAATGTTCAATCAATAAAATCACTGTCATATCATGAGGGAAATCGAGTTTATGAATATTAATGGAAATTGAAGCCTTATCTTTCATCAATGAAATAGGAAAAAACGTAACCAATGAAACCCACGAATCAGGAGCCACATGTTTTCTCATTCGAAGAATTAGAATAGCCCTCCAAAGAGGAAATGCGGCTTCTTTTTTCGGAACTCTTCGTGATTCTAAAAAACTTGATGAAATTTAGATGTTTTCTGAAAACCAACTTTATAAAGAAAAGAGGTAATAACAAACCACTTTATGGAATTGAAACAAAAGCAAATAAAAAAATACTTTCTCTCATCAAAATTCTGAAATGGGTTTCAAAGATATTTAGAATTGTCCAGTAATAAATTCTTCAGTCAATACCCTTGGGTTGAATGAGTTGAAAAATAGTGGTAACACCTATTTCATGAACAGCGTAATCCAATGTTAATCAAACATGAGATGGTTATTGGAATAATTGGAAAAGAATAAATTCATGGAAGATATCAACACTAGTATTTCTAATATGGAGGGTGCTTTAATGAAAGCGTTTGCAGAAGTCATCAAGGAGTTGTGGTCAGAAGTAAATACAGCCTCCTTGAAAAACCAGATTCAAAGTTTTGCTTCTGGATTCATAGGTAATTCCCATCAAGACGCCCAGGAGTTTCTTCGTTTTCTTTTAGAAGGTTTCCATGAAGAAGTTAAAATAATTAATGAGAAACCTAAACCAATCTTAACGGAAATAGACGAAAAATTGAGCGACAGCGGAAAGAGAGCGGATAAGAGTCATGGCTCACATATTTGAGTATGCATAACTCTAAAATTGTAGACAATTTCGTTGACCAATTGAAATCCACGATGAAATGCACACACTGTGGACACTCATCAGTAACCTTTGATCCTTTCTGGGATTTGTCTCTCTGAATACCACAAGCAAGCGACCAATTGAGTTTGTGGCAACGCTTGGATTCATTTACAAGAGAAGAAACTTTGGATGGAAATGAATAACCGACGTGTTCGAAATGCAAGGAAACGAGAAAATGCACAAAGTCCCTATCAATCCACAAGTTTTCCCATATTTCAGTGATTCATTTAAAAAGATTTTCTCCAACGGAAATATTCAGAGGCAAATTGAATGATGTCATCGAATTTCCTATAGAAGGATTGGATATGGACAATTTTGCAGCAGAAAATGTGGTTACTTGTTATAATCTATATGCACTTTATATCACAGTGGGACTACTCACAGAGGGCATTATACAGCATACTGCAGACACCCGTATACTGGCGCGTGGCACAAATACAACGATTCACACGTGTCACTAATTTCACCAAAATCGCTTGTGAGTGGAGAAGCATACGTCCTCTTTTATGAAAAGAATGGGACAAAATCACACCACTGAGATAACTGAGGGAAAGTTTCTTTGTGAAATTATTATTTATTTGTTGTTAAGTTCAAACAAAATGAATATCTGATGGGCATCAATTCTCAATTCATTTCAGTTTTTATTCTATTAAAATAGTATATGGATTATTTTGCCAATTTATTTTCTTGTGAATCAAGAAACAATTCAACATTGTTGAAGATTGCTAGATAAACGCTGTGAATTAACGAACAACGTTTTTGAACTTTTTTTAGAATCAACTTTCCTTTCAATTCACCTGCAACAATACATAATTTATTTTGCCTCCTATTCATGAAAAATCATAGAATATATATTCTTAAATTGAGATTGTTTGATCGTCCCAGAAAATGGAAATTCCTCTATTGTTTTTTTCTAGTGGTTATTGGAGAAGATATGAATTTGATATGCAAACATAGCCTCAAGAAAAATATACATTATTACTGTTCGAACGACTCGTTCACCGAAAAATCAATAACGGGAATCCTTGAGTCAGAAAGAAAAATTAACTAGTAATAAAGTTGAATCAGAGTTTACCTGACTAGGTTTGCTTCTGAAAGCTGGTTGGTACTTCATCCTGATTGAACGTGGACAGCAGACGCAGAGAATCCTTAAGAAAGCTCTGAAACAAATATAAAAGTGAGTTGGAAGAAATTTTCGATCGAGTGGAGTATATTGGATTATATTTGATTTGTTACAAAACAAAATTGTGTGAAATACGTTTTCGGATAAAAATGTTTTTTTTTAACCGTTCTCTTATTGTCCCAGAAAAGCTGATTAAAAGCTGATTGATCTGAAAGCTTCCAAAAACTAACAAATAGAAATATATTCCATATACTTCATAGGGGTCAACGTTCAAAGTATATGTTAGGCAAGCCATTGAATGCGCATTCGATCCGGAACTGGTTAAAATCCAAAACGAACTTCTTGTAAAAATTTATTTCTCAGTTGGATTGCCTTCAGAGTCAACCAAAGAAGTTTTCGTTGGAGAATTAAACGCAGGTCGTTGGTGTAATAGACTTGATCTTTAGTCTCGACACTACCGTTATAGGGGCTTTACATGCAGCTCACTTCCGCGGCAGTGAACAGGCAATTGGGCAGGGCAGTGGGCAGCGCGATTATGTAACCACGTCGCCCGCGCGACGGTTTTTTGAAAGAAAGTCGAAGAACTTGTCATAGGGTGAATCTATTGTCTGTGCCGAAGAAGCTAACCTAACTTTACATTGTTGACATTTAAGTCGTACAAGGTTCGACTTCTGACTTATTTCGTGTGAGGATGACAGCCGGTATGAAAATGTTCATTCGTGACTTTCGGTTCTGATTCATGATAGTTTTCAACAGTTTCTTCATGTACGTATGATTCAATGATGGGAGTAATGACATATTTCCAGCCCTCTGACCTACCATAAGCCAATAAACCTGATGTAAATCTTCTAGATAATCAATGAATAATTAATAGGATACATATCATTCGGACACAAGCAGCAATTTTGTGAAAAATTTCATATCGAAAATCACAATAAACTATATTAACCAAGGCTGAGATTATCTTTAGTAATATCACTAGTTCAAAATGAAATTTGAAAAAGTCGCTCGTAAGATATCTGCGGATAGACCAAAATTGTTCTGAGCGATTATTCGTGAAAAGATGGTCATAAAAATGAATAATAAATTACGAATATATGAACGTAACCTCAATGATAATTTTTCATGATTGAAATATGTGGAAAAACATTTAAGATTATAAATATGTCTCATATTAAACCATTTCCTTCTAGCTGATGAAAAATGCGATTTTTTTCAATTCCATACTAAAAATCTGTATATTGCCAGAGAATTGAAAATATTACAAGAAAAATGTTTTTTGTTTTATGACAAAGAAAAAGTAACAAATATTGAAAGATGAAAGTTATTAGTGATCTGAAATGACATTTTATCAATACATACAGCAGACATCATTTCGAAAATATGGAAGAGACAAATTATTTTGAATCTTCATGAAACGATTACCTACTTACTCATTAGCGTCATCTGAAAGACATTGGCTTCGGTATATTATACTTGTAATTTTTGGTACACCATCAAACAGCATGAATATATCTCATATCCCACGATTGTATTTGTGATGATGAAGTATTTATTTTTTGATCGACAAAAGTCTGTATTTCTACTGATGTATGTAAAACGATAGATGAACGTTCTGTTCTCGTTTGTATCAAATAAAAAATAAACGGATATTTGAAGGTGCAAATTGATATTGATGCAGAATAATGTTATTTAGAGTCATTATTACAAATACGTCATTTCAAAAATGCAAAATCATCTCATTATCTTGATTTTGTCGAAATTGGCCCATATTCTTTGTATTTATGGTAGTTTTACGTAAAATGTTTGTTTTGGTTATTATATGTCTGTTGATCCCAAAGATAGCTCTTTGGGATTTGTTGCGCCCTCACTCAATCTTGTCTTTTAAGTACAGTTAGTCCAGCAATGTGTTCGTGGTTCAGCCTAACACTACTGATGAGACCTATGCATTGTGTTTGTGTTATATAGTTTGCAACTAAAATATACAATACACAAGACGAATCTCTTAGGCGGTGGACGTCGAAGCTAGACTGTGCAACCAACCGCTTCGGAGAGACTAGTTCATTTTCGATATTCAAGGATCGATTCCATAGATGACGTCTTCGTAAAAGGAGATGGCATTGCCTTTATATTATCTCTTAATGCCTCAGATATCTGGTTATGAATATTGCTTCGCAAACATTTCTCATTCGATACCATTCCTTGTGAATCGATAGAAATAACGTATTGTTGTAGATCATGCCCAAAAGAAAGTAACACCGGCCGCCACTGGAAACCAAAAACCGAAGGTGACATAGATAAGAGCGCGGGAATGCCTAATGTTCCTTGCCGCTCGAGAAGCAGCAAGAACTTCGGCAAAAATTCTACGATGTTCGATTACGATATTTAAGCGCTGGCGGCGGGCATGTCGAGACAGTCAAGTGGACTTTACAGTGCGGTACGCGAAGTAATCTAGTGAAGCGATAGACATTCAGATAGTTAGTTAAATTTTTATTTGAAGTGTTTGTTGTATTTAAAGTGAAATAAAGTTGAGTTTGATTATTCACTGTAGTCAATTATCAATCAGCCCACGGGGAAAACGTGAACTTTCATTTAACTTGCAATGTATTTATGTACGTCAGTTCGAGTCAAATCTTACAATTGTTGAAGCACTCATCCTCAACCGAGTGAGTTGACAGTTTCCATACACATTCAATTTGAATGACAATACATGATTAGCTAAGTGACGCTATTCTGAACCGCCCTTAATGGCGAAGTAGTTTTTTATGCACCCTAATAATATGGGTAGGTATCAAATGAAAAGAATAAAAAGAAAAACATAATATTACTCTCAATGCAATATAGCGGACCGATCAAGTTGACATATGTAACTTCAACACCTTAATCTACCGCAGTCGCGTGATGGGCAGGGCATGCCGTGAGGTGCCCGAGACCTAATGCACTTGCCATCAGCATGTCCAGCATATGCGGTCTCGGCCTATATCCATCGACATAACGCTACCCTCACAGTGCTATATGACCATCTACGGCACTCTTACGGTATTGACAAGACACCGGTGTTGCCCTACGCTCCGGGGAATATTGAATCTGTTGTGGGGAACGAGAAGCGCCGAATTTATTGGAACTAGGTAATAAGGCTGATGTAGTCTTTCTAGACAACCAGAGCAAGACGATATTTGTCGTGGAGTTTTCAGCTCCCGACGAGACGAATATCGTCCGTCAGGAGCTGAAGAGGAATAGAAACGGATAAAATATCGAGATTTTCTCTTCGAACTCCGCTGACTCTATCCAGACCACTCTGTCAAGGTGGCAGATGCAGAAGGCTGTCATTCTTGGCTCACTGCGCTTGTTCAGGGCACATGATTTTCGAACCCAATAATCACTTGCCCCACGGTGTGTGGAGTAGTCGTTGGTTGATATAGCTGGCGCGCCCTGCCGAATGTATCGGGGCTTCAGGAGATAGGGCCTGACCAGCGCATACTTCGATAATAATAACCTCACTTTTACGGAAACACAAGGATAAGCCAATGCATGATGTTTTCTTCAAAAACATTGAAGGCCTTGGCTTATCAAAGTGCCTGGCTTTTGCTTTCCTCAGGTCGAGTGGGCTGAAATCGGAATCTGAGGGGTTCATCATACCGGCCTGCCGCACTAAGGCAGAAATCTTAGCCGGGCAGAAGCAGAGGGTTGTCATTCTTGGCTCACTGCGCCTGCTCAGGGCACATGATTCTCGGACCCAATGAATACTTATCCCATGGTGTGGGGAGTGGTTGTTGGTTGATAATGCTGGCCGTCTCGAATGTATCGGGGCTTCGGGGGTCAGGGCCTGACCAGCGCATACTTTGATATTACATACAGGCGAAGTTTATTTACCAAAAAAGTTTCACTACATAATCAATACTAGAATTGATTGTTATTGAGATGTTAATAAACATTGTGTTAGGAATCACACGTTAAAAGGTAAGCTCGCACCAGTTTCTCAACTTCTGAGAGTTGTCGTTCGTATGGGGGCGACAGCTGATTAACGAAATGACAGATTTTTAAACAGATAAACAGATTGTTACACCAAAATATTTAATGGTATCTGTTCTGCATATATCAGTAACCGACTCGTTGTTATGTATATTGAGAAATTTGGTAAATGATTTCTGTAAGCTGTAAAAATCAGAAATTCAGTTTTTTCAAAGTTTATTGTTAATAGTTGATGATAAAACCAGTCAATTATTTTTGGCATATCAGACTGCACCTTTTCTTTCAAGTCATTCCAATTGTCATCCTCATACATTATCACAGTATCATCAAAATTAGTAAATTATTGAGATACATTGAAAATAATAGTGGCCCAAGGACAGGGTCTTGTGGCACACCAAATTGTACTAATTTTTCTGAACTGAGTTTATTTTCAATTCGTACAAATTGTTTCCTCTGGTATACATAACTTTCTACTAGATTATAAGTTGTTCCTCTTACTCCAATATCTTCCAAGGTTTCTAGTAGCTGTATATGTCTCACAGTATCGAAAGCCTTGGAGAAATTCAAAAATATACACAGACTGGGTTTTCCGTTATCTATCGCTTTGTGAATTTGGGATGTTAAGCTGGTTGTAGCATTTTGGGTAGATTTGCCTTCCCTGAACCCAAACTGTTTTTCTGATAGTTGTTTTTCTTTATATAATTGTTAAGTCTGCTCTTGGAAGCATTTTAAAAAATTTTCGCGATATAAGATATCAGTGAAACGGGTCTATAATTGTCAATCACACATTTATTTTCTTTTTTATGAAGTGATTTGAGTATGGAGAGCCATATACCAGCTTTTATCATTTTGTTGATAAGATATGCCATGGGTTTGGCGATTTCTCTTTGAATTTCCTTGAGACATTCAGATTTAATTTTATCAATTCACGGTGATTTCTTTGGTTTCAATGTATTTATAATCTGACATATTTCTTCCTCCTCTACAGGTTAAGGAAACATTGAATGTGACGGAGACTTTCTAGGTACTGGGTCAGTACTTGGTTTTTGAATTGATGAGGCCAGTATTTTCCCAATTCCGCATAGTGCTCATTGAAAACATTTGCAAATTTTAGGTTATCGGCCAGTTTTTTCCTACTTTCGCATAGTGTTTATTAAAGGCATTTCTAATTTTTAGGTTTTCGGTCAATACCTCTTTGTCTGTGATAATTTCTTTGATGGTTGATTTTTTTTCTTACATTCTATACTGTTCATTGTGTTTCAAACAGATTCCAGCAAATAAAGTCAACATTTCGTTGAAATTGATATGAAAATGGACCACGATGAAGTTATTGTATAATCAGTTCACCATTGCACTTTACGATGGTACATGGAACAACAAATCAAATCAGGGTACGTGTACCATGAGCATGGTTCTATTGGCCACACTGTTTCAGAACGGATCAAATGACAAATGATGTCAACTGTCAATATCTTCATGAATTCACCTTTCCCTTATTCCCTACATCAGCGCCATCTATGAATGAACCTCACGCCATCTAATTGTTTGGTCATAGGGTTAACAGACTATTAATATTCATACAATGGCTATACTTTTTCAGAGGTTAGGAATAGTTCAACAGTTATGCTACTGCTACATGGAGCCACTCCTTTACCTGCTTTCTATATTATGGTGCACCCGCCTATTTTTGGTGAATTTTTACTGATATCCTTCACTGATAAAAATGAAAACTGTCTTATTTTAAAAATATTTTTACTTTGAGAGAAATATTATGTTCACTGCTTCGATTAGAATTCTTGTAATGAAGTATAATATTATTTATTTTGTTCTCAGAAATGTATATCGTATAACAAAATTGCATACACTACAGAGTGCAATACATCTCTTTGAATAATATGAATTATTTAAGTTTCAATTCATTCACATGAAATTGAATATTGCGTAGGGGTTCATGCAAAACTTATTTCTCATTCTAATGAGGCTGAAATGATTTATCATATTGTTATCTATAACGAGTAGTTACGGAAAAAGTATTTCATTCTTCTGACACTCCAAAACATTATCCACAACACTTCGAAAGATTATTTAAATTCGAGTTCACAATTCATAAAATTCAACAAAGGTCACTGGCTTTCCAATTCTGTTTTCTATGAAACTACGAATTTGAGAAGTGAATTCACTATGACATCACACAGAAAAGATATTTAGTATAATTCAAAAATAACAAACGTGGATGAATATGCACTGTTTATATGAGGAAAATGGAATGAAAATGGTCATGTTTTCAGTAGCTTATCTCAGCTGGAATATTCTTCCATTGTTTTTGTCTACTACACTCTTTTACACCATCGTAAACCAAGAAAGAGATTTTATTTTTGATTACATTTTTCCAATTACAGAAAACCACCAATTAATCGTAGTATCCTTCTACTAAAGAAACATGATTTCCGCTTAAATTTATGGACTCCAATAATTGTTTTATAGTCGATTGACAATTTGTTTGAATGCATTCCTTGATATTCTTGCAGAAAATTGTCTCTGTTTGTACAGAAACAACCTCTTGTCATGTTCGATCCTCTGTTTAAAATAAAAAAAATCCTGAGGTAGTTCACTGTTTTGCTTAACAAACTGCAAAAATAACATAAGATTTGGAGCCACAATACCAATGAAAGTTTCTTCAGTGTTACTCAATTAGGTTTGTGGGATAACTTATTATTACTCTCTTCACGAATTACTATTTTATGAATTATATCGTGGAGAAAATTAATCAGTTTGAGTGAGCATTTCCGGGTATAAAAGACACCATGCACAGCTCTAGAGATCTCGATTCCCTTTTACGCTTTTTATGCTGAAACATAAAATTCGAATGGCATTTCAGCCATGATAGATATTCTCAGTGTGCTCAAAAAACCATTCTGGTCTGATTTATTGAACGAATTCAACAAATTTCAGCAAACACAAATATCACATCGAAATAACAAAAAAAACTCGTTTATACTAGAAATTTTAAAAATTGAAAAGTTGTATATCATGGTTCTGAATTTTACAAGTATCATCAGTGAAATAATCATAGTTCCCAAATGATTTTCCTGTTTTGTGCAGCCTTCCCAAACCTCGAAAAAAATGAATTCATTCCCACTATGATATGTAATCTATCATTGACGCCTTCAGTTCGACATCAAAGCTATATTTTTTTTTGTTCCTGCAGTTTTCTTCATCTGTTCCTGACCTATTCCGAATTAATTTTCTCTCAAGTTCTTTAAATTGGGATTTTTTCAAACAATGCCTACGGATCCCACAATGAAAATTAATCAATAGTCCGATAAATAGGAAAAATGCTTGGACTGATTTCTATGCAATTTGCATTGAAGGCAAGTGAATGGAATTTTTTGAACTCTCTCGAGATAAAAATAAATAAATTACGGGTAAATTAATGAATTTCAATTCTATTATTTTCTCACTCGCCAATTCAAACGAATGTTTATCAGCAATTCATGAAATTGTTATTCAAATGAATTTTTTCCGGAAGTATTGTATTTTTGATTGAGTTTCTTTGAGCCAAATATGAAATGAAAATGTTTGGGTGTAGTTGAGGGAAGAGTAACTTGTAATCGAATGGATATTGAAAGCAAACAAGTCAGTCTGAAAACCATTTCATTCAGAATGAAATATAAGTAAGAAAACATTAAATTTTTAAAGAAGATGCACAACTATTGACGGAATCGTAAAAAAATAAGAAATTTGAAAAAACTGATACAAAAGTAATACAAACTGAAAAAAACTAATGCGTCCAGATTCAAAATTTGGGCATATTGATTCATCTTAAAAGCCAGTATCAACTAGTGTTGCCCAAATGCAAGAACAAGACGAGACTTAGCCAGTCTTGGTCTTGGTCTTGCGCCAATACACCTGGTCTTGGTCTTGGTCTTGCGCTCCCAGTCTTGGTCTTGGTCTTGGTCTTGCAGCAAGAGTCTTGCAAGTCTTGCAATTACCTATTAGTCTATTACTATTTATTAAAGTTTACTTTAAATCTTAAAAAAACGTATTAGAATTGGAACATTGTGAGCTTGAATTAACATAGCCATAGTAAAGATCAAGCAGATTAACAAATAACTGAAGATTTAATAAGAAATTCGAAAAATTAACTGACCTATATGTCGTTTTCCATGGAAGTAACTGTTTCTTAATAAACATTTATGATTTATAAGCTTACATTTGCTAAAACATGTAAAAAAACAAATTAATTACAATAACTTGACTGTATTTTAAAGAACAATACTTATCTGTCTAAAAAGAGATTGAACCCTCAACTTATAAGAAATTTAATAAAAGAGTTTTACGATTTATCATTTATTTGAACAAAAAATAAAATACAACACTAATCAACAGCTTTATCATTAGGTTATGATACTTTATATCAATTTTTTTGACCAACAATTAATACAAAGTAACCATCTGGCTGACTCATCATTTAACCTATTTCTATGTTTTCTAATTACTAATGATGCTTTAGAAAATAACCTCTCAGCAGGTACTGAAGTTGCAGGTATTGAGAGAAAATCACGGGCCATTTTCGATAAAATCGGATACTCTGTCTCATGCGTCCTCCACCAATCTAAAATGTCTTCCGAGCTGGCAGTTCTTGGTTTTCTCAGGTACTCCTCCAACTCGTCTATCACTAAGCCTTGAAGACAAGATCCAGATGACGTCGAGGGACATTCATAGAGTTTATCAAAGTCTATTACGTCTTCATCTTCATCACATACTTTATTTTCTTTTTCTGGTAATTCCAGAGATTTGTTCAGTGAGTGTAGATTTTTATATTCTTCATAAAGTTCATTGAACTTGCGCAGACTTTCTGTTTTAAGTTGCTTCCCCCACATTGTCAGGTCAAAAGTCTGAGCCTTATGCCTTGGGTCTAAAATTAAAGAAGTACAATAAATCCAGTTGCTCTTTTTGTAATGTTTAAGCATTTTGTCTCGAGCTGCTTGGAAAGCTAGAATGAGCCTTTCATCCACTTCAGATCGATTAGGTTTCTCATCTAACTGTTTTACCATAGATTCAATTTTATCTAGCAAAAGATTGAATGATACAATGACTAGCGGTAATGTAACATATTTGTCTCCACCAAGTTTTGTACTTAAAAGTTTAAAGTTTATTAGAAATTTATGTAATTTTTCGAGTACCTGCCATTCATTAGCTGTGATTTGAAAATCATTTAATTCGGTGACAGAACTGCACAATATGTCAATGCCCGCTCTCACTTTTAAACCAAATCCAATCATATCATGTGTGGAATTCCATCTCGTTGGACAGTCAAGAATGGCATTTAGATTTGATGGCACGCCAGCTGCTTCACAAGCAGACTGAAACTTCTTCTTCACTATCTCACTTCTTTTTATTTTACTGGAAACACTGCGTAACTTTGTTACAGATGTACGCGAGTCAGCAATATTTGGTGCAGATTCTTCATCTTCCTCATCCTCAGTTTCGTCTGCATAGTCTTCGTACTGCTGATCTTGCGCGTTAGTGTCAGACTCACAGTGTAATGCTAAGGTCTTTAATAAATCTTGTACACCAAGGTTTAAAATGTGAGCAAAGCACCGGAAATGTTGATTGTCTGAATCAAAGTGTGGCGGCAGCTGTTTGCCCAGTTCATACATAAATTTGGTATTTGCAGTTGCGTTGTCGACCGTGATACCTTGTATTTTATCAATTATGCCATATTCCAATAAACATTCATGGAAAATCGTTGCAATATCTTCCCCAGTATGTCGACCGCGTGATGGTATAAAATCAAGAACTACAGATTGATACTTCCATTCGTTGTCTATATAATGAATAGTAACCCCGTAGTAACTCCTACCAGCAATTGACGTCCACCCATCAATGGTAAAAGACATTTTAGATGATAATTGTTGAAGTCGTTCCTTGAGATTCAATTGGAGCTCTTCAAATCGCTCTTTGACTTTCCTTCTAAGTGTAGACCTTTTAGGAAACACCATATTAGGGCAAATGCAAATACGTCGAAAATATACTTGTGTAGCTTCGTCATCGAAAAATGAGAAGGGAAGATATTTTTTCACCACCCAATCAACTGTAGCTGTCGTGATGTTGTCACTGCTGTTTTCCGACTGAAACAAAACAATAAATCTTGTGTTATTATTTAAAACATACAAGGTTTGAGCATATAAGAGGAGGAGGTATGTTGTTGTTAAATCGAGAAAATCGTTAAATTGATATTTGTTATATTAAGGTTGCACTGTACTGTAATTTACCAAAATAAAGTACTTAGTTGTTACTGGCCGATTAAATGAAAATATGGGTGTTTATAAAAAATATTTAAGACGATAATTACATACTTAATATGTCGCACCCCTAGATGAAAACACCACTAACTCAAAAATACTTACGTAAGTTAATGGCGTTTTTGAAAGTATCGCATGAATAGCTATGCAGAGTTGAAAAAATATTCTTACCTGTCCACTTCTTCCAGCGGTTACTAAAAAGCTTGTGATATCTCCACTTAATTTTGGTTTAACAGGAAGAAATATTTCTGATTCCTTTTTGTGGAAAGATATTAGATGTTTCCTTAAGCCTGAAGTGTTTCTGTTTTTCATTTTTATTTCAATCTTTTTATGTTGGCACAATTTACAGAAGGCAGTTTGGGATGCATGAATTATTTCGAAAAACTCTTCAAATTTGCTTTTGGGTCTTTTAGATCTGTGACTCAAACTCTCGTTACTCGGACTCGAATAATTTGAATCTTCGTCACTCATATTAAATTGTACACGTGATACGTTTTTAGAAAACAACAAGAATTAGTAAAAACAATTATTAAGTTAGACTCGAAGCACAGCTCAATTGGAAATGACTGGAATTAAAATAATTCCTTTATTTATAGTACGTTTCCTTGCTTTCTACCGCGCCGCCTCGCCACGTGCCGGCTCTATGAAAAGGATGCCGCCGCAAATCAAATAATGCCGCGTGCGGCGTACAAACACACACTAAATATTACCTACTTGTACAGACGCGACGCGTGAATAAAATATATAGAAAAGAATTAGTGAAAATCACTATTCTTTACATATAAGTGAATGTTTTGGCGTACATCTATACTAATATTATAAAGCTGAAGAGTTCGTTTGTATGTTTGATGACAGAAGTTTTAAAATAAATAAATAAGTCCTGAACGTCACTATACCTCCAAAGTTACTATTCCTCGTGGACGAAGTCGCGGGCACAGCTAGTAAATACTTACTCTCATCATCTCTCTCAGAGATATTCGGGCTGGTAAGTAATACAAAACTCTTATCGCAGGCTTTTTATTTTATTAGTAGGTAAGTACCTACGCTTTTTATATTATTTTATTAGTTTTGTAGAATTTTTTTACACGTTTCAAGTATATTTAAAAGTGGCTACAATATTTATTAAACGGGTGCGGGGTGATATTTGAACACTTTTTTGCTATTTTTTCTTGTAAAAACTTAAGAAATATAATGACTAAATGTACAATAATAGTACCTAAGTAATTAGTTTAAAACCATATAAGTAATCAATATTATAATATATACTTACTAGAATGAATTAATTTGACATCTACTACCTATCCTTACCATTTTATCCCAATCATAATACTACTTGCGTGATCAGTATAATGTATTCATTTTCATTCTAAGCACTCTGAAACTTATTTATTCTTTGGAACACCTGTAGGTACTCTTAAAATTCGAAATTATTTTACACGAGTATACCTACGCCTACGCCCTATGGCGGCAATCAAATAGTGTCAAATGTTATGATTTCGGCGTGGCGGCAACGATTGTTTTAGATTTCAAAAGAAGCCGCCGGCGCGTGTATCGTAACCATGTACTTCCGAAAAGCGGCAAATTTCTTTGAGAAGTAAGTACAAAACCTTTGAAGCCGCATTATCAAAGTGCCGATGGTTAAAACATAACTATGCATGCACTCAGTTTGATTTTAATAGATAGGTCCAGTTTTTCATACCTATTCTTTGATACAGTTTTTTGCGTCTCATAGAATTTCTAAGCGTACCTACCTATACACCGAACTGTTACACCTAACTACTCAGTGAAATAGCGCTAAGTCCTAGCTGCAAGACGCAAGAGTCTTGCAGGCTATGTCTTGTTCTTGCTCAAGTCTTGCACGGTCAGTCTTGGTCTTGGTCTTGCTAAAAATACGCGGTCTTGTTCTTGGTCTTGGTCTTGCAAAAACGCAAGAACAAGACCAAGACTGCAAGACCAAGACTGAATTTGGGCAACACTA